>KN470874.1:0-28373 GCA_000787095.1 Periophthalmodon schlosseri
TTTATCAATCCCATTTACATAATTAGTTAATGATTTATAATTTATAATGAATAACTGAGTATAAAATAAGGTAAATGCTGCATTCCCCACCTCTACCCCTCCCCACCTCCTCATGTGTTGTCTTATTGTAAAAATTTGATTTTGTATTTACAGCTCAGATATTGTTTATCCTGTTGTTTTTTGTTAATTATGAATATATTTTTATATAGCACTATATCATTTCAAACCATTTTTAACATTCTGTAATTGTAATTTTGTTCAAGTAACATGCCTGCGGACCTTACTTTGCCGCCCTCTTGTGGGTATTTAGTGTGTATACATCTAAAGGCCGTTTCTAAACGGAGGTCAAGTTTAATATTGTACTATATTATTTATAAGGCCAAGTATTTGCAGTGTCACTTTAAAATGTAGCACAAATAGCACTCATGTAAGGGCAGTACTAAAATAATTAGCTACAATTAAAACATGAAGACGCGGCCTATTCAAAGTAAATGTAATTCACGAAAACCCAAAGCAATATTTGCAATAGGCAGTGGGCGTTGAATGAATAAATAATCAAACTAATTCAAATTAAAATAAAGCTAAACTTTCAACCAAATCACAAGGAATAGTCAAAAACTAAGTGATTTCTGTAGACGTCTCCTGTGCGTCTTATGACTGGGTTTCATGTAATTATCAGATTACTCCAGCAGAGGGCAGACTAATACCTGTTAAATGGGGATTATTCTTTATTCACATTCTTTTTCTACCAAAACTGAGTGTTGGTCTATTGAAAAAACGAGACAACTTGGATATTTGCGTTTTTTGCTCCTTGTCTGTTTTCTATTTTTTTATTTATTTTTTTTTCAATTTAGACTTTATATTTTCTATTTTTTCTTTAGACTTTATAATATAGACACTTATCATTAGTAAAGCATGAACAAAGACTTACTTCATACTCAACAAATAGTTTATTAAGAATGATTCAGGTTTAATAGTCCAATGAGGTTCATCTGATCTTCCATTAATTTATTTTAATAGCTTCTTTTTTCAGATCAAGGTTTAGTTTGTTTTCACACCTGACCGTTTCGACTGCTCACTAGCCGTCCTCCTCAAGTGTATTTGTATAGCACAATTTGTACAAAAAGTAATTCAAAGTGCTTTAAGAAATAAGAAAGACATTAAAATGACAATACAAACAAATCAAAACATAAATAATCATCCAAATTAACACTGAAAGAGAAGAGTGCAGAATAAAAACCTTTCAGTCATGTGCACAGCTAAACAGAGCCGTTTTGAGCCTGGATTTAAACATTATCAAAGTAGAGGCCTGTCTCACATCTTCAGGAAGACTGTTCCAGGTTTTAGCTGCATAAAACTGAAACGCTGATTCTCCACGTTTAGTCCTGACTCTGGGCACCAGCAGGAGGCCGGTCCCTGAAGTCCTTAGAGTGTGAGATGGTTCATATGGCACTAACATGTCAGAGATGTACTTTGGTGCTGGGCCATGGAGAGACTTGTAACAAGCAGAGCTACTTTAAGTTTATTCTCTGAGCCACAGAGAGTGGCTTATGTGCTCGTACTTCATGGTTCTAGTCAGGACCGAAGCAGCAGCGTTCTGGATGTACTGCAGCTGTCTTAATGCTCGTTTGGAGAGATCATTTATTTATTTATTTGTTAGATATGGGCCTATAAACTTTCAAGAGAATGCGCCAGTCACTGCACACTCGTCTAGCTATTTAAACGTCAGTTTGATAGAGTCATGCTTATTGTACAGTCTAACATAAACAAAAACATAAACAGTAATTTAGCCCTTGAAATCAAAGTGAGACCACCAACAGAACGCGCTTACCCTGTGGCCTGTGATCATCTTAAAGAGCTGCAGTGGGGAGAGTGCTTCTGCTTTTGTGGTTGTGTAAATGGTTCGAGGCAGCCACTGGCTTAATGGTTTGTATATGAACTTGTGTGGCATAGATTATAGAAACTTCAAAACCACCTCCCCAAAAAGAACTTAAACATAGCTGAAAAACATGTGAATAGGATTTGACACCACACTCCGATTTGGGCTGCGTTAACATCTGAACCAATGCAACAGAATTAAACAAGAACAAAACAATAAATGATTATTGTTTAATAATCAGGTCATTTGATTCTGTGATTTGTAAACCCCATCTCCTGTATTTTTGGCTTTGGCAGGTCAGATCTTTATTAGCACCATAGTGGGACAGATTGAGTCAGAGCATTTCGATGAGCAGTTGTTCTGGTCATTATCCTTTGCAAAACAGCCTAAATTTTAGAACCTCCCTTCCATCGCATCCCACTGACCCACTTAACAGTGCTTCCCCTGTAGCATAAACAAACATGTCTATGACTCTCCCCCGCTCTGCGCTGGGATTGGCTGATGTCCTCACATGCAGAGCATTGGGTTGCTCCTCTCTTATCATGCTTCTATTTACAGAGTGGTTATGGGCTAAATGCACGCTCACTCATGGATTAGCTGTTTAGTGCAGCCCCTGGTCAGTGTGTGAGGCAACAGATGGGCCAGGGATACCCAGGACCACTCCCTACATACTGTCTGCTCCACTGACACACAGCACAAAACACACGACAAAACAACACAACATAAACATAAACTAACCTTCAGGTCATGACCAAGGTGCCCTGCTATCACCCGTTATTCCTCTGGGTCAAATGCAGAGAACAGAGGACCATTATAAGGCTGTTTTCTCATTCAGGGCAGTGCATGTGGAATTAAACTCCTCTTTACGGAAAATAATGTGTCTCTTGGAATTGTTCAAAGGATTCTGAAGAATGTCCTTCAGAATGAAAGGTTATGAATTTGAAACAACATTTGTGACCAGACAACTAAACAATGTTAACATTTAACAATGTTATTGATAACAAATGAAACCCTCTCATAACACATACCTTATTGTGTAAATGGTATTTTTGGAGCAGAGGAGCTATTCCCACAGGACAGTCCACTTGTGTGTGAGAAACAAGGTGCAGCCGCTCCACACTGTTGAATTATTCAGAAGCAGAGTACTATGGCTCAGCATTTTTTAAGCCCGGGTCTCACGCAGCTGTCCAGGAACTGCAGTGGTCACTAACAGGCCCTTCTAGAAACATCCACAATCTTTACAAAACAGTCACACGCAATTTTAGAAACACAGAATACAAATTAGTATCGTAGCCTAAACGTAATGAAGCTTATCTTTTTCTAGGGAACATCTAGGAAAGATTAGGCTACATATTTGATTCACTGCTGCAGCATCCACATCATTTGGTCCTCTGTGTAGACTTGCTCTTATCCACTTAGATTAAAACGTAACTAGTTCGTATGTTTTACAATAATAGCCCTTGTTTACCAGAGCAGCTGTTGTTTTGTCCCATGGAGACTCCAAAGTGAGCAAGATTTAACCCCGGTCTGTGCCCACGTGCATGGCTAAGTCTGCACTCTGATTGGCTGAGCTCCTGCCGTAGTCCCTGCCCCCCTGAGGACGTCACCGCGCCCGTGAGGATGCTGCTCTGCGGAGGGGACAGCCGCACTGCTCACTCTTCAGCCGGACACTGGGCGAGGCGAGCCCGCTGTACCGCTATGGGAATGAGCCAAAGGATCCAGGTGAAGCTAGCCCCTCTCCCGGACTACCCACCACCTCTACCGCCCGTGCGCCCGCCCACACACACCGGACAAGGACAGCCGTGGACCACGGGGTACAACACCGACTCTGTCCTCCAGTGAGATCCGCGGGAGGACCGGGATGAGCCGGGTTTGATCAGACCTCTGTACCGGGCTGGAGGTGACAGAGAGAAGCATGGCAGCGGCGTGTGTGTCCGCAGTGGTGAGTACAGCAGCCCGGTCACTCAGTCTGGTAACACTGGCACATCACAGCGCATCAGGGCCATTCCAGCATCTTCCCGGTCCGGATAAAGGCGCAGTGCGTGTTTTTCATTCACATCATCTCGAGACAGGCAGCAGCCTTATCAAACAGCCCAAACCATATCTTTCTTAGCCTGTACACTCCTCGCCTTTAAAGGACCTTCAGTTTCGAGTCTAGCCCACTTGTCTAGGCTGTTATTGAGTTTAGCTGTATTTTGCTCTGGTGACTCATATTCACAGCCTACTATAAGTTTAGACTTATTATTGTCATCCCCCACTTTCCATCCCGCCATAGAACTATCCCACTCGCTTTGGTGATTCAGAAGAATGTCGAGATATAAGTAGCCTACAACTTGTAGGCCCACAATTTGACAAAAAAGTTTTAAACCAATTTTGAAAATAAATTTCTAACAATTCTTTAATGAGAATATTGTTTCTCACAGCCGTTGCAAGCAGGTGAACCTTTTCACCTGTTCCTTTCCACACCACCCCCCATGAACATAGTTGTTATTGTAAGGTTGCTACTCATTTACCCAGAGGCCAGAGCAGGAAAGAGGCCCCACAAAGTCTGTAATGTTCATTTTTCATAAAGAGAACAATGTTCAGACCCACCAAGATGGTTTACACCCAGCGTCAAAAATGTTGGTGCAGATCTTGTGTACTTTGTAGAATATGAGTTGGTCCTTTCTCAGGGACAATGCATCTGTGCTGTTGTTAACACTGACATCTCCTTTATCAGTCTTATCACTCAAGAATCCAATTCTGATGCGATGTAAGCACTTCCTTTTGTTTTGTAAAGTCCCAGTGATCTCAAGTCTGCTTTTGCCATCTAATGCTTGTAAATGAGACTTGAAAACATAGTAGAGAACATGGAAGTTGTAACTCAGACATGTATTCTATCAGTGGTAAAGCTGTATAAATCATCTTTACCACTAAACTCTGTGCATTCTGCACTAGACCTGGTTGTTGTCAGCACAGGGCTGTAACAGGTGCTTGCCCCCGTAAACATGTGTTGTGTGTATGTGCGTGTTTTTGTGTGTTTGTTTGAGGAGAAAGAGGCGTGGGGAGAGGCCTTTTTGCAAAGCCCACATGTGCGCACTAATTCTCTGGCTCAGAGTTGAGTTTATGGTGGGCCCCTGGCTTAATTGGAGAGTAATTAAAGGCGGTTTGTTAGTGCCACACACAGACACTCACCCCGCCCACGGCCCAAAGCGCATGACCCAGAGCAGAACACACCTCATTATGTAAGAGAGGGGCTCGGACAGCGGGGCTCTTGTTCGGGGGCAGAGGGGACAGGTTCTGCTCAAAGACTGGCCTGGAAACGCCAGAGGAGAAATCTAATGAGTCAGCTCTGGCTTCATGCATAGACCTCAATGTAAACTCTGTTCAGGTATATTTAACTGTTAATTAACTCTAACGCTACTGCATTTAGACTAACAACAAGTGCTTAGAATTAATCTTATGTTGAATCCCACCAACTGGCCCTGGTTTCAAAGACTGGACCTTGTGTACACGGCTTTAAATTATTAAACAAGGAGACTGCTACAAATTAGCAACAATGCAACATTACTTTTTTAGTTGATCAACCCAAACGTAGTATTGCTCTTGTCTGATTGTATACAGACATACAGTATAAGTTGTAAAAAATATCTTGCATCAACAAATTTTTCTAGTGGAGGCTTCCCAGCTGCTTGTCTCCAAGGACATGAAATTGTGTTGTCTGGGATTTTACATTTTTGTTATTATTCTAATCTAGCTTCATGGAGATGCAGGGAGTTGATGGCAACAGGTCAAGTTACAGGGCAGATAAATATAAAAACACCTGTTTGTATTGAATAAATGCTAGATAGGTAAAGTTCAGTGCCATATTGTGTATCATTTTACTCAAACATCTCTATGGGAACAAGCAGACCACAAAAATTACATATTGCATTTTTAAACTATTGAGCTGCTTTGGCCTCACCACAATAAAGCACATCTCAGATGGTAAGTCATGCTGACTTTCACTTCCTGATGTGGTCAGGCTGGTATGGTCTGAGGCCGCGTGTCTGAAGGCACGCTATCTGTCCATGAGGTGTCCTTCATACTCGTGGCCTCAGACCACACCGACAGCATATTTTTTGCCCAAATACATGGGAAGAAATCAGGTACAGGGCTTTTATGTAACTATTTAATTGTTTGAGGTCATTCTTAAATCTTAACTTTAAACAGTAGGTTGACATATATCCTCTTTAACTACAAAGATTAACAACTTTGTCATGGCAATTAGCAATTCAAAATAAGAGATTGTAGCTTTTTGAATAAAGAAAAAATAGCACCTATAAACAGTACATATTACTAATAACATCTTATGGCAGAAGATAGCCTGATACTGCAATGCCTTGTGGTCACTTGTGGCATTACATACACTTATTTAATTGTTATTGTTCAATTTCATACCATTCTCTGCACTTGATATAATATTGTAATGTGCCAATAAAACAAGGTAATCTAGAGATGGCACCATATCCCAACACACACGAGTGGTTAAAGTTAGCCTCTCGTTACCCAGTATCAGTTTCAGTTTAGCTTTTTTGGTGAGGTAGAGTTACTGTCTGCTCATATAGTGCTGTCTCACTGCTGGAGGGCCTGTTTTATTATTGACTTGGGTGGGGTCACTGTGCGGTGGTCTGGATGATGTAAACAACAAACAATATTGTCCTTTGATACTGCAGTGACGAACACTGACATCAGATAGCCCCTCCACGCCAGGCCCAGGAGCAGAGCATGACCGGACAATTGAATTTCTTTGGCCAAATCTCCAGAAAGGTCCATATAAAAGCACTGTGTCATGGTCTAAAGCAGGTATGTCTGTGTAATGAGTTAATGGAAAACATCTGGCATTGCATTGGATTATGGGTAGTAGAAAAGTACAAGCTAACACAATCTGTGCACTAACAGTTTGTATTCATACCGTTTTATTAGGACCAGAGCATGAATGTGTGAGAGCCCTATTGTATCTGTAAAATTTTGAGGTAGATTGCAAAAATTAAGCAATAAACAGTAACGTACAGACAAGTAACTGATATAAAAATAATACAAATAAATTTGTTCTGTGAGCTCTAATTTTGAGTGAAGACCCCGAGAAAAATTTTGAAATGCGGCTCAGTAGCGCCACCTCAAAAATCGATTTACATTACTGTAATGTGAGCCTTACCCAGAAAAATGTTAACGTAGACAGATCAAACTTAAAAATAGATCATGTCAGAACGTGTAAAAATGATATTGTGGCCCCAACCTAAACCCTACAGGAAGTCGTCAGTTGGCATCCAAAATCTAGTCCTTGTACTTGTCCTAGGGTTTTGATCCAACGGACTCCAAACTGAAGCAGCATCATCAGGACGTATCTGGGATCAAAAGTTGCTAAAAGAATTTGTCTCAGGGTGTGGTCATCACGAGATCTTAATGAAGCGGCCATTTTGAAAGCATAAAAATCCCTGTAACTTTTGCAAAAATTGCCGGATCAGGACGGACCCAATGTAGCGTTAGTGTATTTTGATGATCTGGACATAATGATGTGTGAATTCAACTTTTATCTTTTAAAATGTCTCCAATGGACCACACCCTGATACCGAATAGAAAAGTCAATGAAGCCCACGCCCCATCTACAGCCACATTTGCATTGTCGCGTCTCAAATTTGTGAAAAAATGGAAAGTAAAAGATAATTTTTCATAATCTGATGAAAATTGGTACAGATGTTGTTTATGTGTCTGTGAGAAAAAAAAGTCTATGAAGACCACACCTTATCACTGATGTGAAAGCAGCCAATTTTAATCACAATATGCTGATATCCAAATTCTAGCCCTCATACTTTAGCAAACTTGTACTAGGATATTTATCTGACAGACTCCAAACTGAGACAGCATCATCAGGACATATTTTGGGCTCAAAAGATGCTAAAATAATTTACATAAGTCTCAGGGTGTGGTCATAAAAAGCTCTTAATGAAAGGGCCCTTTTTGACAGTGTAAAAATCACTGTAACTTGTACCGTTAGTGTACCGTTTGTGTATTTTATTGACCTGGACAAAATGAGATGTGACTTATATTTTTTTAATGGCTTTCCAGCACCACCTGCAAATATTTATCTACAGCTTCACACTGGATTATTGAATCACATCAAGCCAGAGTTGGCAGCCCTCCCATTGAAGCGTGCCCTTCGCAGTCGGAAGGGTTGCGAGGGCCCTTTATCACTGCTTGCAGTTTTAATTTATTTTTTGCCATTTTACCATTCAAATTTTATTGATGGGTGTAGAATAAGAAAACTGCTCATTAGCACTTTATATCAAGTTTAACCAACATGGACTAATGATACTGCCTGCGTTTTAGTACTTTAATCAAAGCATTTTTGTAATTTCTCTCGACAGTGTTGACCTTAAATGTTTTATGAGGTTATTTTCTCTAATATTCACAGCATGAGAATACTTTACAAGACTGAAGAAACTATGTACAATTGAATATAAAGCCTAATCCACCTGTTCTTCTTTTACTTATTTAAAGTTCAACTATATTACACAGATGTGGCCAAAGTAACCTGATAGTATCTTTTATTTTTGATACCTTAGAGATAATATGAAGATCATTTAGAGATAAACATGCACATATTTCCAAATGGAAAGGCCACAGAGAGGAATGGGACAGTGTCACACTTTTGCGTCAATACCCAATTTAGTAAGTGCTCTAGATCCTGACTCAAACAGCACTATTGGCTTTTGTTTTACTGGCTGCAGCAGCCATTTGGAACAGCATTTCATTTGAATTTCACAACCCAATAAGTAATGTAATACACCAAACTAGCCAGGTTAAACATGTTTACACATTCACTGAAAAATGCAGTGCTGCAATAGCGAATGTAATCATTTATCACAGAAACTGTTTAATTGCAAGCCTCATACTTCTTTATACAGGCCGTAATAATCTTTAGTCACTTCCTAAGTAAAAGCATTGTTTTAGTCACTGTGTGTTGCCTAATTTAGTCTATTAACGATTGTGCTTTGAAAGCCACAAATATTTTGAGAGTTACTGTAGATGTCTGCATGATAAATAGCAGCCCACATCCCTGCCAAGCTGCTCTGGTCCACTTCTAAAAGCCCATGTAATTCTCTGGGGGCAGCAGGCAGAGCATGACAAGGCAGTGCGGCACGACTTGGCACAGAGCGCTGAGCTGGCACAGAGGGGGCTGCATCGATTTGGGCTTCTCTGATCAGTCTGAGTACTTCCATAAGCGCCATAGTGATTCTGAAAGTTAATGCAAGAAAGTGGTCGCTGTAATGACCGCTGTAACACAAAACATCACTGATGTAATGGTGATTTTTTGTGTTCTTGTTTACAGAGTGAGCTGAGGTGCAAACTTTGCCCTTAAGAGAATACTTTCAAAAGATGTATGATGTATGAATAAATCTTCTACACTGATATAATAGAAATTCATACCGAGCATCTGCTGCAGTGGTAATTAGCCCCATTAGAGTTTCAGAGAAGCTGAAAAACAGCTGCAGCAGCAGACCGGGGCTTTCTCAGGTCAGTATAGAGTCTGAGGTCAAAGACACAATAACAATAGATTCATATCATATCACATATTGAGCTCATATCACACTAGTATAGGCCTGGATTTTGCAATGATCAGTGCTGTGAATAACAATCAAGTTTATAACAAGACACATTTTGTTAAAAATATAATAAATTAACAGTATTACTTTCCAACATTTTGAATTCAATTTTGAACTAGATACTGACACAAGATGCATGGAAATGATTCTGCAATAGTTATGATGGCTAATGGCATTTCATCTGTGATATTTTAAATTAATAAACTGACTTTATCTTTGACCTAAACTGTATCCTTAGGTAGGAGTTCAAACTCAGAAATATATGGCTTAGTTAAGTAGCCTATCAAGTAACTACTCGCTGAAGACTGGATTCAACTTGTTTATATGGCCAAATCTGCACTAACCCAGAACATTACAAAGTCTAAATAAAGTAACTCAACTATGACTATTATTAACTACTATTCACCTATTACCTCAACTCCACATGACTCCTAAGTATCACAAGAATCATAACTTTTGTTTTTGTGAAACTGCCAGACGATGGTCCAATTGTAGCTGAGACAATGCCCCCATTCACAGCTCAGCACATGAATGAAACTTCTATTTGAGTGACGTACAACAGAACGGCACCACACGCTCCAATGTTTATGGATGAAGTTCTGGGAATACAAAGAAAGAGTCAATACTGAACTTACAATAGAGCAGAGGCAGAGTAAACACTTTAATGTATTAGTAGAAAGAGATATAATCGCTTCGTTTGAATAGCGCTTCGTTGTCCCAGTATTTTACAATTAAACACTATTTGGTTTTGAGATTGTTGTAATCCACATGTGAATGCTAAATGACTCACAAATGATTGTGAGTTCTGGTTTACTCTTGTCACTAACTCCAAACCAATAATCTTGCCATAGCCACTAAAAATGGACTTCCTCTCTCTTCCATCATCACTATTGTCTGACTCAACCCTTCTCTGACTCCTCCACAGCAGCAGAACTAACAGCCACCACAGCCTCTCCATTGTCTCCGCTTCATCACCTTTTCCCCCTATATGTACTTTTTCCTTTTTCCCTCTAAGCCATTATACTTGTACATTACTGGAAAGTCAAACTAGGGAATGTATTAATCATATGGATATTTTTACATGAATAATCCCTATATCTTCATTGTAAATTCTGATAGGTCCACTACTACTCCATTACATTAGATATATGACTCTTGTGTTTTGAGACTCACATTTCCCCCCAGACTATGAGCTGCTTCCCAGAATAGGTGACAGGGAAGGCCCCACTCTCTGCTGGGTGTCATCCCTGAGTCACTTGCTGAGTCGCTGTATAGACGTGTTAACAGCAGCCGGGGGTATCCATGTGCTCATTCCACTGTAGTCACACTCGGATATTTTTAGTCATGTTTTCGTACTGGAGCCTAAAGGTTACTGGTAATTATCGCAGCGGACTGGGAGTGGCTCGGTTCCTATAGAACTAATTTTGCCATGCCACTTTGATCCTTGCTACATAATGCCTTTGTGCTCATGGGCAAGAAGACAGAGCGGCTGCCATTGTCTATCACTCTCCTTAGGGCTGATTTGAATGAGTACATATTAACAAAACTAATGCTGGGGGATTTTCCGGTTGGATTCTTGTTTCTTTAGTGTGTAACTCAGTAATCCGAGGGAGAGGATTTAGTGAATCTTTGTGGGAATAACTGCACACCAGATGTGGGAAGTGTGCCAAAAATATTATTATTTTTTTATTTTTATTATTATATTACAACATTCATTTCCTGTTGGGGAGTAGGGACTTTTGGGACTTTTTTTAAGTGTTCTCCTAACTCATGTGTTTGTCATTGCAGCTCTTGTGCTCAGCGGTGGTGTCTGCACGGGTCTTGAGCCCCCCTGAAAACCCCCCTGTCCTGTCCTCTCGTAAGTACCAGCACACAGACGCCTCATCGGGCGCTCAGCTGGCCTGTGACAAGTGCCCGGCCGGGACCTACGTGTCAGCCCACTGCTCCCTCAGCGCAGAGCGTGAGTGCGCCCCCTGTCCACAGGAGACCTATACCCGCGGGGAGAATGGGGTGCAGCAGTGCCACCGCTGCAGAGAGCCCTGTCCACAAGGCCTGGTGGAGAAGACGCCCTGTACAGCCACCCAGGACCGCGTCTGCACCTGTCCCGCAGGGACGTTCCTATCAGAGGGGGGGTGTAGAGCCCACTCCTTATGCCCCCCCGGGACCAGAGTGAAGAAGCGGGGCACTGACATAGAGGACGTGCTCTGTAAAGCCTGCAGCAAAGGCACTTTTTCTGATGTAGAGTCCAGTGCAGTTAAGTGCAGGACTCACCAGGACTGTCCTTCTCAAGGGCTCAAGCTGCTCATACCAGGGACCAGAGAGACAGATAATGTCTGTGGACTGCCCTCTGCACATTTTTCCACTGGGGTGTCACCCACAACCCCATCTGCCCCCACACCTCCACCCAAAGCCACATCCTCTTCCCTGGGACCAGAGCGAGCAGAGCCTCTGCAGGACTCTCCCAGCTCCTCCTTTTTTCCTTCATCACAACTGTCTAGTCATGTCCGGGCCACCTCCTCCCCTCACAACTCTATAGCAGAACATGGAAACAGAGGTGGGTGATATTTATGTAAACAAAACAAAAAGTGAATTCATTAAAGCTGGAGCACATAAGGAGAAAGAAGGTAAATATCTATCTATCTAACAACAGAAAAAACACAAAATGTAATCTTTTACAAAAAAAGAAAACAAAAACTTTTACTAAGCACTTTTACAAATGGCAACCCCTTGTTCCCCAAGCACAAAATTAATAAATAAGTGAATGTACATCACCGCAATGACCATTTATAGGTGTGGTTAGAGTTGGTAAATGCTAAATGGTCCCATTTTTATATAGTGCTTTTCCACCTTCAAGGCACTCAAAAGAGTTTGTTTAAGGAAAGCCTATGTGTCCCCATGGAAACTAAAAGCCACTGGAGGAGAGCTATTGCTATTTCTGTCCCTTATATTGAGCCATCCATCTCCCTCCACTGTCATATAATGCCGTTATTTTGTCCATTGTACTTTCATTTCTCAGAACAATATATATACAGCACATCCTTATACCCCTGTTATCATTAGAACTGATGACTACTCATCGGGTTAATTCATTGTTAAAAAATAGGAGAGTAAACACATGGTGGTACTTTACTGTAGTATTTAACCACTTACCAGCACAAAAAGAGAGCTACAAAGACTTATAGCATTATTTACCATGCCCTGCCTGAAAGCGTTTTGTTCAATGTAAAGAGACAGCATTACCTATCCTAGCAACAAGAGAACACGACGAGGAATCTGCTCCAATAAATGTATACTGACTACACACTTCAACATGATTAAAAACATAACACACACTATAGATTCTTTTCAGTTGAACGTAGACACATACATTCCTATACTTATATAATACCAGAGTAGATACCATATTGACCCTGTGTAATAAAGACGGTATGTCCCATGTAAAGTTGTAAGGCAGACAACTGGTGTGGAGTTCAAGCAGTGTTAGAGAGATGAAAGTGTCAGATAACTGTTGTTTTTAGTGTTGTCCTCTCTCCTCCACAGTTATAAAGTCGTTTTAACATATTACAAGTGCTATTATTGCTGTCATTGCTGTTGTGAACCCACCACTTTTAATCACCAGACTGGCACCAATGACTTTGCAATTAAGTTTTGTGTTCAGTGTAATATCTGAGTCCTTATCCAGATTCCAAATTTTAATTTGAGTTCAGTTTTACATGTTAAACACACGTCTACACTGTTGGAATAGAAATAGAGTTTTACATTCACTGCAGTGTATTAGTATATATGGATTTTCTGCCTTTTATTACAGTAACAGCTACAAATACCAAATCAGTATTTTCCAGAATTTATATTTATGGCATGTTTATGTTATGTGGGTGATGTGGGCCACTATTTGAAATTGTTATTCGCATTGAGTTTGAGTAATATTGTAATTATCTTCTTTAAGGGCCGTTTATATTTGTTCACTGGATTGTGGTTATTATTACACCTGTTATTTTGTTAGTTTTTACCACTCATTGATATTAATTTGGGATCAATTTTAAATCTGTGTATGTAATAGGAGGATAAGAGGGATTAGTGTCCAGACACCAGCTAAAACAACAGTCTCGTTATATTTAGCCACAGGATCAGAGCACAGCAATCCCAATATTGTCCGCTCATGATAGATCAGACCGACCATGATCAATACAGACTGATATGACACACTCTTATTGGTTGTTCCTATAGTATCTGTCCCATTTCCAGAAATATCTGTTAGTAGTTCATAACTGCCCTCATTTATTGACCACAAAAGTCCCACTGCAATGGCCTCACATGCTTTGTGAATCTGTGGCATTGTACAGACAATGAATGTATTGTGCACAGTGCACGCACTAGGGACGGGACAATGGTAAATTTTAGTTTTACAAAAACAACATTGGGCTTTTACGGTTGCCATGGTTTTCAGTCCCATGATGAGGAAAAATGTGGCTTATATAAACCTTCATTTACACTGGGGTCATATATAGGTTAGACTTACTTAAACCTGACCTGTTATGCAAAACTGACTTTTTAACCATGTGATAGTTGTTTCCCCTCACCGTTTACTCACCCACAGTTGTATCTGGAGTGATTTGTGCATGTTTGAGCAATCTTTAATCACTTATTTCATATATATTAATCACGACATTTTGCCAATCAATCCCTGTTTTCACTGCACTGCCCACTGATATGTACTTACATCGTTCTCCAATTTTAATTTATCAATCGGTGATACGCATAGGAATTGGCAGGGTCGCGTAGTCATTTTGGTACAAATGAAAAAAAAAATCTGCTGCTCGCTAGCGTGATGTGCAGCTGTTCATTGGAGGTGCCAGCAACTGCACGGCTCTTTGTTGTGATGAGGTTTACGCCGACATCATCTCCCATTGGGCACCACAGTTTTCTAACACGAAAATCGTTTCTTTTATTACGTCGTCTTGGATGACTATTTGCGATTGAAAATGTCCATGTTATAACATAACGATCCACGGGTGTCATAGATGATAACTATATAGCAGACACAAGCACAATATGCCTTCTTAAAGTGACCACCATAGCTTTAAAAAGTCTGATTTATATATTGTTTTGTTTTGCAGTATGGTAAAAGAACTGTTGCATTAATTTCAGTTTCTTATGTTACAGGTTTACACCATCATTCAGCCAACATCCAACTGAGGAGAACCATGAACGCACAACTCCAGAATGCACAACTTTTGGGGCACACTTCTACTTCCAGTGTCCCAAATCAGAACCCCACCCGGACTCCTCTGTCCCCCCATCTAGAACACCAACTGTCCCAACAGAACTCTGGCCCTCTCCCTGGCCCCAACAGAAAGAGCATGGACATTTTGGAGAGCATAGACACTGTAAAAATTGGAGCAGGTATCAACAAGGTGCCTGGGGGGGTCTCTGGCTCCTACCGCCCCACTCGGAGAGGGTCCCCGAGACCTAGCAGCACTGAGCACTTTGACATTAACGAACACCTGCCCTGGATGATTGTTCTGCTGCTCTTGTTGGTGCTTGTGGTGATCGTAGGGTGCAGTGTGAAGAGGAGCTCGAGGGTGCTGAAGAAGGGGCCTATGCAGGATCCCAGCAGCATCATGGAGAAGGCCATCCACAAGAAAGCCCACGGACCCCCCACTCAGACCAGGGAGAAGTGGATCTACTACTCCAATGGGCAAGGTAATATTACTCACTAACGATGTCTGTGTAATCCCTCAGTCGTCCAGGTATGATCCATAGTAAAAGAAATATTCAAATCTGTCAGCTGGACAAAAAGTTGTAGAAATGAAGACGTTTCGCTGCTCATCCAAGCCGCTTCTTCAGTTCTGGTCAGATTACTGGTGGACACTGCCTTTACTGCTTTTATTATTCACTAACCACTGAGTCACTGTTGGAGGAGTTGGGCTTTACAATTTTGAAAAAAATATGGAATTGTATTTTTTTAGTTATGGTAGTAAACCAAGTACATTAATTTGCACATGGTTTGTAAGAAAAAATATTTATAGTGTGCTTAATGCAAACATGGAATTGTGTAAATACTATAATTACTACATTTGTAAATAAACTACTTCCCTAAAATTAAAATACAAAACTTTAAAGAACATTTTTATGGAACAGCCCTGACCGTGCTAGATATTCTATGCGTGACCCACACTATGACCTTTTGGTGACCTGCTTAAGTGCTGTCGAACCATGTGTTAATTTGACCTGTGAGCCTGTTTCAGTCTATAATGTGACTCTGCAGTTACACAACCAGGACGGTACCCCTCTCCACACCTCCTATGTGGTCAAGCCTGATGTTAACTACTCACTGGGTAGTAGTGAAGTACTGGGTAGTACTTTTTAACTCTCGGTGGTTATTAGTGTCTTCAGTAACCACATTTCAATTGATAAAAGTTAACAGGTCAACGTTTTTGTTTTTTGTTTTTGATTAGTTGATTTGTTGACTTCTTAACATATTTTTTATATTGTCCATTCAGATTTTCAGATTCAGAAGGTTGAAATGTGGTGACTTTTTTACATTTTGATTTAATAATGCTGCAGTTATAAAACCACTTTTGACATGTGTTTTAGAGTCTGTATAGTCCATAAAACGACACTGATTATCAAAATACAATTACGATACCTAAAGAAAGTGTTAAAAACAAAAAAAGATGATGATAATAATAATCTCACGACCTTAACATGAAATTATAATATAGTGGATCAGATTATTTGAGCATCAAGTGGGATGAGGGCACCCTGTTGACCTAAAACATTCATGGATGGGACTGGGTTATACACCTGCTCGCTCTGCATCTATCATCAGACCCACCACCTCAGAGGCTTAGATTTCTGTCTGTGGGACTCTCTCACGGAGGACAGGATCACCCGGCCTCTTCTGTGAGGGGTGAGTCTACCGTAAACTGGAATGATCTGGTTTGAGGCGGCTGTCGTGGGACTGTGTTGGCAGGACACTCTAGTGGATCACTGGAGTCTCTTACACAGTGACAAAGAGATATAGAGAGAATAGGAAATGAATGGAGCTGCTTGGTGTGAGTGCTTAGACAGACTGCAGGGCTGGCTGCTGTCTCTGGGGGCTTCCCTGTGTTGCCAGGCAGCGCGAGACAATATATTCAAGAGGAGACAGCGTAGAGTGAATATGGGCTTAATGCAAAGAGTCAAACACGTAATGTCACCTTATTTTAGATTAGAGTCAGAAATATTTATTGCCATTGTCAGTAGGGATGAGACAAAAAACAATAATATTGTTTATCGTGATAAAAAAGGGTTGACAATAATCGTGGGATATTTGATATGATCTCCAGAATGTGCAGAAAAATATAATCATAATCTTCTTCGCTAGATCGTAGTTGTTATCCCTGATAACAAAGTACAATTACATAAAAGTTGTTTAAATATGGAACTTATTCCAAATAATATTAAAATTATAACTATTCATATCCATAACATTTTAAAACTGTCAGCAACTTTAAAGGTCCTATATTACGCAAAACTAACTCTTGTGAGCTCTTAGCCATGTTGTAATGCTGTTACCCCTTCAAAAATATACCTCGAGTTGTGTTTTGTTTCATTCACACATGTTTGAGTAACCCTTTATTATTGGCCTGTCTACATCTCCAAAACTCAAAATGCTTTGTTCCACCTTGTGATGTCATATAGTAGTAGTTTTCAAGTTAACAGCTACCTTTTATCTTTAGTTCAGTAGAGATTGGCAATTGCAGAATTGAAATGATCCAAATGATTCTAGTGGAGGTGTATGGAGTTTAAAAACACAATGGAGTACCGTATTTTCCGGACTATACGTCGCTCTGGAGTATAAGTCACACCAGCGAACAAATGCATAATAATGAAGAAAAAACATTTATAATTTGCACTGGTCTATAAGTTGCATTTTTTGGGAAAATTTATTTTACAAAATCCGAGACCAAGAACAGACATTTTATCTTTAAAGGCAAGTTATAATAATAACCATAAAATAGAGAACAACAGGCTGAATCAGTACAGCACGCTAACACATTTACCGGTATATTTATTCAGCTACATGAAGCATAGCCACGAACTGAATACGTGTTTGGTTTGTTAACGTAAGATATTAACAGTTAATCAGACAACTAAAGCATAGCTAACAAGTTTACTCTCGATCTCACTCCAAATCACACAAACTGTTTTTAAATCTGTTTGAGAGAAGAATACAGCCTGAAGATGCAGGATTTGTGTGTTAAACATGTGAATGAAACAAAACACAGCTCCAGGGATGTTTTTGATGAGGAAACAACATTATAACAAAAAATAGTATAATATGGGCCCTCTAACAATAATTGTGATATAATCATTAATTGCAATTATTTTGGCCATGATAATCGTGACACCAAATTTCACCTATGCCTAATTGTCAGTGAGTTCACAAACTAGGAACTTGCTTTGTACAATAATAAATTGTACAATACATAAATAAATAAAGTTACGAATAATAATAGTAAATATAAGCTATGATAAAATAAAAAATAAGACCATGCCTTAAAACAAGGTAAATAAAAAATAGACTTTGACTGAATATATAGGATCATATAAGACTGTGATTCCCAACCTATAATCCACAGGGAACTTGGGGATTTCAAAGTTTTACAGGGGGTCCCCAGGGGTTCCTAAAAATAATTAGGTCCAAGTAAGACTGCTTGAATTATAATGAATGGAAGGCATGGTAGATTGCTTCTATTAAATGTGTTATACTGAATGCTAGCGCCGGGCAATTAATCTAATTTGAATCGAGATCCAGGCATGTCTAATCGTCAGTTATATGCTTGGGCCTTTTTAATCGAGAGGTCCGTAAAAGCATGTGGTTTGAAGCAGAGATCAGACTTTAGAGGAATAAATTGGACTTTTTTATGTGTTAAATGGCACTCATTAAAAGTTTTCTTGTTTATGTTCCTAAAATCAGTACTGAAAGCCATAAATAAATAAATAAATAAATAAATAAATAAATAAATAAATAGAATTGAAAATCTTTGAAAGAAAAAAATTATGAACCATTTTTTGCCATATCGCCCGGCTCTACTGAATACCGTTCTATACCATTTTTTGAGGTTCTGCTTGTTTTCTGTCAAAATTCCTAATCTGGAAAGCTGGTCTAGAGAAGAAGGATTTAGACATTTTCTTTAAAATGTAGTATATAAATAGCATTGGAATTACTGCAAGATAATTTTATTCCTTCCATTATAACAACCACTGCTTTTATCTTGTTTTGGATTGAATAATTATGGTTTTATCCCAACTTTTCTGAACTTGCGTGTATTCCTGTTCTCCTCTTCTGTTTTTGTGTGGACGTGCCCATTTCCATGTGGCTGCATTTATGTGAAAATGTATAGTATGTACAGCATGCACAACCAACCAAGAGGAGCATTTTACACCGCTATTTACCCGCTGGTACATAAAACTAAACAGCTTCTTAATCCGTCCAAGGTGCGTGGCTGGCTCTACTTGAAGGCCGTAATGCCCCTTTACTAGAGCAGTTAAAACCCAGCCCATAAAGGGGAGCAAGAGGGGATCGCACACATGCAGTACCTGGCATACAAGCAGGAAGTAGTGAAAACCCGGGGATGAATGGGGCTTTCCATGTTCACGGAGCAACTGTTTACTGCACACAATCCGAAGAATTTATATGTTTATCTGGAAGAAGCAATTAGAGGGAATCACAAAAATGCGGTGTAGAGTTCCTGGGCGGCTGCTAATGGTGTCTATTGTAATAAATGTGTTATTTATCCATTTGGATCTCCGTCTCAGTCAAACAAATAGCCTGCAGTATTTATAACCTAGTTTTAAGTTTCAGGCTGGGGTATATTGACTCATTAGGGAAAGGTTTCCTCCATTGACCCATTCTTCATGGGGAAACTGGTCACAGAGCTTTTTCCACATCTTGAGCCTGGTCTTGGTTAAGAGTAGCTAGCTGGAAGACTAGCATATTGTAATGTGCATTATTTAACAGTTTGTGCATAGGTGGTGTTGGGTTCATGTTTCTCTTAATGTCATCTATAGGGCTATATCGGCCATGACACCTGTTTTGGGGTACAGGTTGGAGTTCGGGTAATGGTTTGCATGGGCTGCCAGACATGGTGGTGGTGGTCCCAAGTCCACAGAAAATGATACGCTTATAAACTGATCTGCATATACTATGTACAAATGCAGGTGCATGTACAATGGCTCTTGGATCGGCCATTCTTTCATTGTGTGTACACGTCAGGAAAACCAAATTTCTCATCTAGTCCCCCATAGGGAAATTTGTCCTCTGCATTTGACCCATCCTTTAGTGCCACAGGGGCAACCTGTCAGTAGCAGTGCCACGCCTGGAGGCCCTCCAGATCTTGAGCTAGTCTTAGGAAAAGGCAGAACATCATGACAAATATTTGAATCTGATTGGGTGAAGTGTGACAACAGGGGAACAAGCCGAAAAATCAGACTTTTGTTAATTCTGGTTGAGAGAAAAACACAGCATCATCCCTGTCCACAAATGTACAAAGCACTCACCTTCTGTTTTTTTTCACAAACAAAATAGTCTGTATTGGTGCTAAAATAGGCTGAAGTATGTTTGTTAGTGTCTCCATGTTTGTTTTGCTTAGCTTAAATGCTTTGCTTTTGCTTCCACACAAATCTCAGTGCTGCTCTGTCGTTGGTCCACCCACTGTGGGGTGAATTTGAACCTTACAGTGGGAGTATTTCAAGATGGATTCTCATGAGTTTGAACTCACAAATATCGCAAGACTCCATCCTGTTGGTTAGGTCAGGGCCACCGTGGCTGGAGCATTTTACATACTGTGCAGGTTTTGTGTTGATTGGGGAAAGGCCTGAGCACCCCAGCCATTAAACCCAGAATCTTTTTGCAGTGAGTCGAGAGTGCTAGCCACTCAGCCAGTGTGCTGCGGAACTTTGTTTGGGGTGGCGTTGTGACTGGAATCTCAAAAATCCCATAAACACATCTCTACTACTCCGATCACGCTAGGATGTACTCACTTATAGCCTGTAATTCTTGTAGGCATCTGGGCTATGCAGCAGCAGTGGGCACAGTTGTTGTCGATTAATTGGAAGCCACGAGAATATGTTTAATGAGTGCTGTTTGTTGGAATGAGGTCTAGTAAACAGAGCTGTATAAAGATGTGGTCAGACACAGCATTAGATGACCCGCTTTATAGGCTGTTCAATTGACCCTCCAGGGCCTAAGTTTGTAATGAGGTCTTTTGACTAAAACATAAGGCAACTATGTGTTTAATAGAATTTGGTACAAGATTCAAAGCTAGAATTTGTTAAATGAACAATAAAATCTGAACTTATCAATGCTGTGGAAGCGTAACTTAAGAAGCACATATCTTAATGACTAGTTCTCAGACTTCAGTTGAGGGAGGTTGTGGTTACTATTCTTCACCACATTTCTAAAGTCAGATGTGAGTTGTTGGGGGAAAGATGAAGGAAAAGAGCAGAGTACCTGCCTGTCTCATAAAACATCCACACCGTTAATAATGCCAACTTCCACATGGGGCCCAGCGGGTTGTCCTGTGTTACCATATACTGCTGCTGTACCCGGGTGGGCCAGGGGGTAGGGGGGCAGAAGGGAAGGCCAGGGGGAGGGGGGCAGGGGTAGTTACTGTGGTCTGTGGAGGAGGTGGTATGTTTCCCTCTTAGAAGGGAAAGTGTACTGCACTAGCATTTCATTGTGTAAACCAGTGTGAGACAAATCTTTTATGAAGTTCTAGTTAAAGATACACAATGTAACTTTTCTGGTGGAGGGTCTGCCACTTGATTGACTTCATGGAGGAAGATGTTATTGCTTTGCCTGGAGTATTCAACCTTAAAATATTAAACTTGTTTCTCTCCATACAGACAAACAGGTCACACCACCAGCCTAAGTTACAGGCAGGTCTGTGGAGAGGCACCCCTGCACACAGTAAGAATGGATAAGTTGAGTAAATAAAAGATAGATATGTTTAATGCCATGCTATAGAATATTGCAACCAAAGAAATAATATCCATGGGGACAAGCAGGTGGTAGACTCCTCAACATGTCTCTAATATGATGTGTCCTCAGTTTATGACAACCCAAGTTCAGCTGAGATCGTCTGCAGTAAACCGGTTTCAACCCTGGCCAACATTACACAATTGTGTATTCAGATTTGTCATACAATTCATTCCAAGTGGGTCAGAGACATATTTGCAATAAACTGCACAAATAAACACCAATGATGATAGGATGACCTGTTCTGAATTCTTCCTGGCCCGTGTTTCTGTTGGCGGATGCTGCGGAAGTCTGGATAGTCTGAATATGTCCACTTAACGGCTGCATGTGACAGAGCCACCTGGGAATACTCATTGTACACATTAGCACAATAGTCTCCCGTGTGTAAGCAGCTCTCTGTGGGCTGACTCACAACTATGTATGTAGGTCAGTGCTGCAGAGAGCCGTGTGCAGTGCTGGGGTTTCTCCTCTGTCTTTCTAAAGCGCTTTGAGAGGGGCAGAAGGCAGCACGCGACCGCCTCTGGGCTCCGGACACTGGGTTAAAAATAGACCGCCCTACTGCCTTCAAAATGATGATTCATGGAAAAATGGTGTGTTTTTTTAATAGAGATGTATAATATTTTCAGTTTATCAGAACTTTATTTAGCCAAGAGGAGCCTACTGTACATGTGTTTTTATTGGTAGGAGAACCCAGAGCACCCGCTTGAAAACATTTGAGGGAGGCAAAATCCATATCTGCATTTTAGCCATCCAGCAAAACCAGTAGTAACAGGACAAAAAGTCTTTTTCTGAGCTGGCCACAACACACCAGCTGCTGTGTGTATGGCTTTTGGTATATAGATGCTACTGATGGTTTCCAGCTGAGGTGTCCCAGTTTGTTTTCATGGAGGCCACAGTGGACAATACAGTCAATCATTCGAATGGGTGCATTTAACATACAGAGCCAGCACTGCTTTAATAAGGCTCCAAACATTAGGCTTAGGTCTGTTTCACAACAGAATGTTTTTTATTCAGGTTTTGATGGCATTATTAATATAGCATGAGCTGTAAAAACAAAAGATTGCTTATAACCATTTGGGCCAATTCAGCAGTTTGAGGGCCTAACAGAAATTGGTCTGAGGCCCCGTGTGGACCCCTGAGCCATAGCTTGGACATCCCTGCTGTACAGGCTACACAAAGAGTATATTGGCTTGTGCCGCTTTTTGCTCTTTGCTCTACACCTCTTCAGATTCTTGGATTATTATAAATCCTGGGCAGGTTGCAATTGTTCCTATAGTATTCTTCGTTTAACTGTCGTAATTTACGTTTGAGATCAACCAATATGGGTTTTTTCGTGGATGATGCCGATACCGTTTGTTTACAATCCAGAGAAACCAATGGCCGATAAGTAGGGTTTTTAGTTTTTGATTTTTTTCCCCGAACTTTGTAATTTATGTTTTTTTCAAAATGCCGTTTTTACCACAAACCTACAAAGAGAGCTGTAGAGTCATGTTTTGTGGTTTGTTGTTGTAGGTATGTTGTATGTTTGTTGTAGGTTTTATGCATATTCTTTAGGCAGCAGGTCAGTCAAAACAAAATATCTGAGCTGGAGATTTAAGATAGATAGTCGATATGCTAAAAAGTGCAAATATCGGCCAATTGATATATCGACCAGTCTATTTCAAATTTACCTCACGCTGTCATTGATTAGCCTATAGTTCTTTGGTATTATACTACATGCTTGCATCCTCCCATGTGTGTTGTGTTCACATGTTTGCGTGCTGTGTGGTATTTGCATATACCCACGTGATCAGTGAATGCCACAACTGGACTCTGCATCCACCTAATCTGCATGAGCTCAGATTTAGACTCTTAGCATGTCGGCTACATCGACCTATAATCAGGGACCAGCTCTTCAGGGATGATGCTTTAAGGTCATGATCTGTTGGAGAAGATAATGTACATATATTGTTAAGATTGAATCAACGAGTAGTGATCAAGAGATAGTTTACCATTTTATTATTTCTGGGTTGTGCAGTCTGTGTTACTGTGTGGTTTATATTGGCTGAAAGTAGGTTTTCCAAAGATCTTTTCTTTGTATAAGGCTATAATAGTGGTTAGAATGATTTATCATAAGAAAAATAAAGGCACTGCAGTTTTAATCAGTTATTATTTTCTGAATCTGCATTTAAAGGTGCAATATATAGCTTTTGTGGTGGGGGGGCCCATCACCTTGAAGATGTTATTGCTTTGCGTAGAATGTTCCACAGTATGGCATTAAAGGTGTAGGCAACATTAGCTGAGTTGGTAGAGCGTTTGTCCACTGATCAGAAGGTTGGTGGCTCTCGACATAAACATCAGAGCGGTCAGTCCACTGCCCCATAGGTTGGCGGTGCAATTCCAACTCCCACAGATGAATACTGTCATTGTGTCCTTGGGCAAAACACTTAACCCACCTCGACCCCAGTGTCTGCGTACACTGGTGTATGAATGTGTGTGTGAAGGTGGAAAAGCGCTACATAAATAAGTGAGCATATATCTTGCATTATTAGTTTAATTACAGGTGGTTTTATTTCTTTATAAAATACCTTGAGAAACAGGCATCTCAGGCAAACCAACATAACATCTCCATGGAGATCAGGTGACGTACCCTGCACCAGCCTATAACAGTTAAAAAGTAATGCTATCAGGTGACATAGGATAAATTCAAGCTAGAGTTGATTCTAGTCGAGCCTTTTTTTAAATATGAGTTCTGAGTGCTGCCTCGGCCTGGCACGGATAACTACTGCTTTCCTGTAAATTTGATTGGCACACTCCCATCAGCCTCCAGCCGTTTACTGTATGTGCGAATAAAACAACAGCCCTGACTAAAGTTGAGTCAGCAGTTAGAGTCAATGCCGAGTCACATTACAGTCAGAGCAGTGGGGCAAGGGAACAGGAAATAAGCCCATCACTGCACAATGTTACGATATGTGATTCATATTGGAAAAACAAAATCAAAATTGGAAAAACACTACTGGTTAATTGGAAGTAAGATACATTTACAGTGAATTTCAGTAGCCTTTTACCTTTAAATAAAACTGTGAAAATTACCCTTCTGAACTATGTTGTTAAAAGAACATACACATACACTTTTGTTGTAAAAATTATCTCAAAATGGGGCCATGGCTATGTTGTTTACTAGTTCACTTATTTGTAATATTGTTCAGTGATTGCATGTGTTCCAATCTGCAGACTGTCCAAGGACGAGTGAAGGTCAGGGCCTCTCACTGGAAATCTCTGTTTAATCTGGATGCTTTATCTGATACACTGGCCCTGTGATGGATTGAACCAATATGAGAAGTGACACATACAGATCCTTGATAAATGATTCATGACCATTTAGACTACAATATCATATACACTGTTATTTAGCAGCAGTAGCTCAGTTGGTAGAGGTTGCTAGTTTGATCCACTCTGTCCCTGAGTCCTTAGGCAAGACACTTAATTCGACTTGACTATGGATTTGTTTGTATGAGTATATGATGCTGGTTGCAGAGGCTTTAATGGGAGGTTAGCAGCCTAGAGGGGCTATAGGCTGCTATATGCTATAGGCTGTGTAACTGAATTCATTCAGTTACACTCTACAGAGTGTAACTGAATGAATTACTATTGGACTGTGAGATAAATGAGAATCTTTACACAAAGCTGTACTGCAACAAGAGGAAATGTGAAATATATCCAAGCATTGAGGAAAATAAAGAACAGAAAGCAAGAGACTCTTTCAAATGTCCATATAGTGCAATATAACATCAGGTGGTATCCATAAGGGCTAGGCATAGGAATTTGAAGTAGCCAAAAGTGGAATGGAAAAAAAAGGTTGAATTCTATTAACTGGCACATTTTTTTGTATTATTTTCATTATATCTTTTATTTATATTTCATTATTTCATTATGTATTTATTTATTGGAGTGAATATGTTTTGCTAACTATATTCCCAACTAAGAGGTGTGAAAGCACCCATTAGGGGGCCCATTAGGGGGGAGTATGACTCAGGTACAGTGCACACTTAGTGTAGCTCAATAGACCTAACCTATAAACAGAAACTGTAAATAATAGGTGTTTTTAGTTTCAGTTTAGTTAGCTCCTCCCTTCAGATATAAGGCAGTGTCCACCAGTGATTTGACCAGAACTGAAAAGCTTGGATGATCAGCGAAATGTCTTCACTTCTACAACTTTTTGTGCAGTTGACAGAGTTTACATTTTGCTTTTACTTTTACTAACTACTAAAAAAAAACAACAAAAAAAACACTTTTGACCAGTTGACAGAATTCAACCTTCTTTTGCTATGGATCTTACCTTGGCAACAGAGATTTTACAGAGATATGGGTGCACACAATAAACTGCTACATCTAACTTAGCATTTTTAAAATCGGTTTTCAGAGTTAGCGCTCAAAATTCTATTAAGTAAAAGTATTAAATTATTACACAAAATTGTAACTTCTCACCCCCTCTGCCCCTCAGGAGTGGACATCCTGAAGCTGGTGGCGGCTCACGTGGGCTCTCAGTGGATCGACCTGTACCAGGTGTTGGCTAATGCTACGGAGCGCGAGGTGGCCGCCTTCTCCAACGGATATGGCTCTGACCCCGAGCGAGCCTACGCAGCCCTGCAGCACTGGACTATCCGGGACAGCGATGCTAACCTGGCTAAGCTAATCAACGCTCTCCACAGACACAGACGCATAGATGTGGTGGAGAAGGTCCGCTGTGTCATGGAGGACAACCCACAGGTAACACTCACAACTTTAAGAGATAACTGGACAAAATACTGTACTGTTTTACCCATACTTGAATCTGATGTCAAAAACTTTAATGGAGGGCTAGGGCCTGAAGTTTTAGTACAAAAATAACTAAGTAGAAAATTTGGAATTTTGGTGCACTCCTTAACTTTTTTGGTGGAGCATATGCCACCTGCTTGTCTCTAAAATGTTATGCTTTTCCTGCAATGTTTCACTGTATTTTATAAAACGTATCTTTAAAGGGCCCATTTTATGCTATTTTTAGATCTGTGTCATAATGTGGTTTCCTCATCAAAAACATACCCGAAGTTGTGTTTTGTTTCATTCACACGTTTAACACACAAGCCCTGCATATTTAGAGAGTTCTTCTCTCAAACTGAAAACACTCTGTTCCACCTTGTGATGTCATGTGGTAATACAGGACGTGCTCCACTATGTTTTTATAATAACATAGTGGATAATTTCAGCCCTAGAATTGCCAATCATTACTGAACAAAAGGTAAAAGGTAGCTGTTAACTTAAAAACTACCATCACAAGGTGGAACAGAGCATTTTGATCTTTGGAGATGTAGACAGACTAAAAATAAAGGATCACTCAAACATGTGTGAATGATGCAAAACATAACTCCAGGTATGTTTTTGATGAGGTAACAAGATTCTAACATGGCTTAAAGCTCACCTAAAATAGGATCTTCAAAAATACCTTGAAAACATCCATTCTTACTGTTACCGTTGTCAACTCTCCGCAGATCTGACATGGAACTTGGTAACTTATGGTGCCATCTGCTTGTCTTCAGGAACATCTATAACGTTAATGCCATATTGTGCAACATTCCTGTCAGAGCGATAACATCTCCATAGAAACAAGTTACATATGTGCAGCTTTGTTTATCCTAAAGATATCATCACATATATTAGAATTATGTTTATGTTTATTTCTTCAGTGGTGTTAAGGAGGAGATGGACAGGCTGAGGAGGCTGAGGAGCTTTGCGAGAGTAGGTTGTAGTATGGAGCTGAAACTGTAATTACGAAGGGGGCTGAGAATGTATTTCTAATATATAAATTATGTGAATTATTTCTCTTTTTTACATCTAGGTTTTTAAAGGCAAAGGTAGCAAGCTAAAAGACAGGTGGTCATTGGAACAGGAGAAAGAAATCGCAGCCTTACAAGTAGAATCTATTGAAAAAGCCCCATCCTCCCACACTATCCCAGTCTATTTCAGCATGGCTCCTTCTTTTCCCTCTTTGGACACGTGTTGACAGGGTTTTCACAGAAGCAGCATTCAGTACACACATCACATGCTGAGATAATGGGACCCTCCTGAGCCCTGTACACTGCACTGGGACTGTACATTCAGAAAGCACATTTTGGATACAATACTCCTTTCATCACTGTCCACTTCTCGTCGGTGATGTAACATGTTTCAAATCACTCATATGACCTCTGGTACACAGCTCAAGGTCGTCACTACATAGACTGGGTTCTGTTCTGTATCAACATAATTAATCATTCAAGCCAAGTTTATATCCAAGTGCGGGGTTGTTTAATTAAGGCTTTCATCGCATCTTAATATCAGCTAATCTTTGACTCCTGTTTGGTGTTTTGTTACCATTCCAACTATTACAGATAAGATACGATCAGTGTGCCCTTGTTTATGTAATGGGAATTTGTAGATAGTCAATTAATCTCTACCCAAAGTCAAATTTCCTTTTCGGTGTGCATTAAAGGGCCTGTAGGGGATGAGAGTAGCTCAGTTGGTCGAGTGTTTGTCCACTGATCCGAAGGTTGGCAGTTTGAATCCCAATCTCGACATAAACATCACTGGTTGAGCGTCAGATCCACTGACTCACAGGTTGACGGTGCGTTTCCAGCTCCCACAGATGAATGCTGTCGTTGTGTCCTTGAACAAGACACTTAACCCACCTCGCCCCCAGTGTCTGTGTACACTGGTGTATGAATGTGTGGGTGAATGGGTTAGTAGTTCTTTGATGTAAAGCGCTTGAGTGCCTTGAAGAAGGTGTAAAAGTGCTATATAAAAGTGCTATATAAAAATCAGTGCTATATAAAAATCTGTTCTACAT
>KN470876.1:0-28456 GCA_000787095.1 Periophthalmodon schlosseri
GCATAATTCCAGAGGGTAAACACACTCTCACTCTCAGGCTGAAACATTTAAAAAAAAAATCCGAGCCTTGGTCATTTCTCTCTGATTAGTTTGTAGCTAAAATGAGTTCTCACTTTGGCTTCTGTCGTATAAATAAAAAATTAAAGAGCCTTTTTGAGTCTTTTGAACGGCTCTTTGAAAGGAACAGAACCAAAAGATTCATATCCCATAAAGGAGCTGAAAGTCCCATCACTAGAACAGACTAAACCGAATTAGGACTAAATTAAACATTTTGAATACAGACTTTTGAATATTACATCAAAAATGTTTCTTTTTGACAGATTGTACCAAAATCAAAATTTTACAAATAAACTAAACCAGGGCTAAAACAAGGCAAAAATAGGACAACACTGGGAAAATAGTAAATTCAACTTTTTGAATATATAAATAAACATGTCTCCCATGGTTAAAGTACAACTAAATTAGGACATTGTAAGAAAAACGTCAGATATTACAATAGTGAAATGTATTTATTTGTAACACTTTATAACAACTACACCCTGTTAGGCTTAATAAAGCAAGAACAATGACTTAATACATATTGAACAAATAGTGTATTAAGAATGATTCAGGCTTAGTAACTACTTAACTAAAACCTTAACCCTAACTCCTAACTCGGACCCTTAATGAACCTTGATTAAAGGTACAGTATGTAACATTCTGGAGTTGGCACGTCACCTGCATGATTCCAGAAATAGAAAGTTAAAACCATACTTCGGAACTTTCATCATTGAAGAGCGTTGGGTTTTATGTCATACTGTGGAGTATTATAGCCACAGGAACAACATTTCCATCCTGCCCTCCTCCAGACCAAATAAGAGTCAGGTTTGTGGAGATGCAAGCCCACACACAGTAAGGATGGGTGTTTTTTTTTTAAGTTTGTCAGTGCAATAAACACAAACAAAATTTAAAAACTCTCACAAGTTACTTACCGTGGCTTTAAGTAGTTACTAAACCTGACTCATTGTTAACATATTTATTTTGCTACTATCTGGATAGAGCATTAGCTGGTATTGCCGGTGTATAATAGAAACACTACATGTCCCCCTCTCTCCTTCACCCGTGACTGTGTGAACACTGGATGTGACCCTATACTGAACAACAGTGATAGTGTAAAGAAGTGGGGGGTACCTTTGGTGAGTCGATGACCATGCTGAGCACAGGACTCTCATTGTGGAACAGGGAGTACTGAGAGATGATGAAGGCTCCGTCGCTGGTGTGGAGAACCTTCAGGACTTTGCCTTGTTCTGCTCAGACAAAAGAAAAAATGGACCAGAGTTTATTTTTCTATTTTCTCCAATTTATTTTTCCTTTTAGTACAGGAAATAACTGAACCGCAGCCAAGACGTGACCAAAACATCATAATGTGCGAGAGACAGTATTTTTTTGGTTGACAGAAGGTGAAAAAAATGAACTTAAAAACCTCAAACATCTTTTAATTAATGGCAAAAACCTGCTACACTGAAAAAATAAAACATATTTTGTCACCCAGTTAATAATTTTATGTAAATCCAAAGCAAATAATTTCTCTTATCATCAATTTAAAATATGCACTTTTTTTCTGGTCTAGAATCCGTCACTTGCAAGTATCATTGGAGATGTTATTGCTTTGCCTGGAATGTTTCGCAGTGTGGCATTAAAGTTATCTGTCTCAATTGGGACCAGGTAAAGTTACAGGTGGGCCCACACGCAGTAACAATGCATGTTTTTGATCAATGAAAACCATCGTTGGATAAATGTAAGATGGATATGTTAAATGCCATACTATGGAACATTTCAGGCTAAGCAAATACGTAACATTTTTTGTGAGTACTTCATCTCAGCATTCAGTTCAATCTTATCACCAAATCACTTAATTTTTATAGCGCATATGCTAGGTTTTCTTGTTTTTCTAATTAAGACTTGGTTTGGTGGGAGAGTTTTACATCAGTTATGTGGCAGTTTGTGGGAAAAAGCCCTTGTTTACATTATGGTTGCTAGGTAACAGAACTGGAATTGGTAGTTTTCAGATTTTAGAACGTGATGATGAGGGGCAAGAGCCAGTTTGTCCTATTGATTACATTGTACTTTGCCATGAAATATCAAAAAGGCAAATGCACAAAAGTTAAACCTGGTATTTTTAATTATTGACTAAACCCAAGAACTCACTGTATTGCATAATTTTGCATTTTAACAATATTAATTTTAGCTGCCCCCCATTTGTATTAATTAATATTGGCTTATAGAATGTTGTGATGTCATCTGAAACCCAGCGATTACCTCTACGTGTGTCATAACTGCTGCCCATGTCCAACCAGGAAGTAAATTTATAACTAAAAGTCTAACCTGTCCTTACCTCAACAAAGATAGTCAGTTCTGCAGATGCAAAAATTGAATATCGACCCAAAAAAGCGTTTAACACCCTTTATTCAAGTTGTAACATGAGTTAGCTTTGTCGCTAGAATCACTTATCTCCTTTACAAGGTTCACAGTTTGCGCCCATATTAGTATTGGCAGTTCTAATATGAGCCATCCATCATTTGAGTTTCATTTCACAAGTGTCACTGTCTCCTTCTGCCTGGAGCTGTTTGTAAACTGTAATCATCAGAGCTGAACCAGAGCACACACAAGGCTAACTGCCCAAACTATTAAATAAGACATAAGATTTCGATTATTGGAGGATGCAAACGTATATATATCCCACAGATTTATCATTATAAGTAGTTTAGTTAGTTGATGGACTATTGCCTATATAGACCAGGACTAAACCAGGACTAGAAAAGGACCAAACCAAGTCTACATCAGGACTAAACTGGGCTCAAAGCAGGAACGAACCAAGACAAGTGTGAATCATAGACTGTATAAAGAAGTGGGCTAAGTGAGTGTGACGTCACCCATAGCGTTAGCCTATAGCCTCCACTCAAAGCAGTTATAGGGGCAAATTTGGAGCCGAGTTCCATATTCCGATCGCGAGTATCAAAGCAACCAAAGAGCCAAATCCTGGATCGAGGCTGTTGAAGATAACGCCGGTTCCAGCCCACACTACTGGTTTGGCAGGGGGCGAGCGATTAGCAAAGCTGTCAATCAAACCTGTTGCTTACGCTAGCGACCTCGGGGAACGAACGTACCTGATTTGTTCGTTATTAATGTTCATATCTTGACTTACGGACAAAATAGTGAAATACAAGGATCATGTAGAGGTTAATACAAACATTTTAAGACCAAAATGACGAAAATGAATTGGAGCCAGAGTCGATGGAGCTGGAAGCGCGCCCATGCTCACTTCCTATTTGGCGGCTAGGAGGTTGGCTATGTCCAATGCGCTATACAATGCACTTAGATGCCACTTATTAGCGACCATAAGATGTACTTTGGCTTATATATACATAAGGGCAGTACAATTGATCTAATCTCTTCTATTGTGCGTATTACAAGTACTACTCCAACCAATGACAAATGGAATCAAACGGAATCAAAATCAAACAGCCCTTGGTCACATTCTCACACAGGAATATCCAAATTTTTGCTACCCAGTTTCTTTATACCTTTATACAAATACACGGCAAAATACAAAAGCAGTTGTTTTCTCTTTAGTTCTTCTGGACAACAATCGCTAACACGTTTCTATCTCTCAATGTATCTTTATTGTTAAACTTGAGCTGGGAGCCTTTTTCTCATTGACTCTTTGACATCTCTCATCTGTATTATCCTTCTAGACTTTGACAATCCAGACTATATTTCTATTCTTAACTCTTTTTTCTGTCGGCTATTTTGGCAGACTTTGATCAAAACATGATCTCAGCACAAAGATGGCAGCAGACAGACAGAGCCCAGGGGAGCGAGTGACTGCGGCGCATGTTTGGGACTGGGGACAGCTGACTAAACAAGAGACTGCAGGAGGATAATGACCACACTGGACGCCATAAGAAGAAAAATCTATTGTTTTGTCCAGGCTATTTTGTTTTCTCTGCGTGCAGGGAACATTTAAAGATGTAACTTTTCTGGTTCAGTGTGGCATTAAACGTTTCAATCTCCCTGGAGACAAGTAGGTGACGCCATCAGGTCAAGTTATAGATTAAAACCATGAAAAACAGAGCTAATTTTTTTTTTTTGTGGTGCAAAGTTCATTGTCACTTTCCTAACGCATTCCGAACATCCTAATAAGTCACCGCGACGAGTTTATAAGCACGCACTGACAACAACTAGCATGCTAATCACACACCAGCATTACTTCCTGGTTCACGACGATAAAAACTCTTTATAATTTGACGCAGACAACGCACAGCGGTCTCCTTTTGACCTCAAGCACTGCTTTTACAATATATCTGTACTGGGGCAAAACGAATTGTACTTTATTACATCAAAGAAACAGAGTGCAGCCTCTTTAACAAAAGATAATGTACTTTAAACTTTTGATTCATCTCACGGTGAATAATGAATAGGTTGCTTTGATAGAATTTAATAATGCCGTGACCTCAGCTGAATTGGAGGGGAATATACACCTCTTTGGGGAAGGCACTGATTTTTATTGCCTCAAAAGCATGAAAAACTGAACTGTTTCATTTTAAACAGTTTGCAGTGGTCCAAAGTTATTCCTCACTTACCTTATGAATTCTGAGCATTATAATTATTCACCGCAACGAGTTTATAAGCATGTTTCACAACTCTCGGAGACCAGTGCAGAGTTTTGCCGTGACGGTAAAGCCAACATCTAGCATGCAAATGAGCACTTCCTAATTATCAGACAATAAAAGGCTATATAATTAGATGCAGACAGCACGCAGCGGACTTATTTTGACCTCAAGAGCTGCTTATACAATATATCTGTCCTGGGGCAATATCTTTTACTCAAATATCTGTGGAAAATCTGGTACAGGGTCTATAATAATGGAGTTTATTAAAAGCATGTAGAAGGTTGTGTCTGTTTGTGTCCTTGTTACTATTTTAAACTATACACTCACGAAATAAAATATGATGTGACATAAACACAGTCTATTCCATTTCATAGGCTGGAACTTCGAGGCTTAGGCTGTAATTCCCAGTCGTACTTTTTAATAACCAAAGAAACTCACTGAAGCGAGGTCCGGATCTAATAGAAAGCCATGCACGATGATCACCGAAGGGACACTCAGCTCTATTGGAAAAAATATAACCTATTTTCCACCTGACATTAAACTTACCTCAATAACCCACCAGTGACTATAACCTCACAGGCTAGAATCTATTATGTAGCATCAGAACTCCCATCTTTATTCAGTACTTTTACCACAATGTCCTCACTGAACCTTTACTATATCATATCCAACCAGAACCAGAACCATGTATTTGAGAAAAATGTGTCTCGCCCCAGAACAGATACATTGTCTAAGCAGCTCTTCAGGTCTAAATAAGTCAGCTGTGTACTGTCTGCATCGAATTGGGTTTTATTATCGAGAATCTGGAAGTGCACGGTTAGCATGTCCCTGAGAGTTGTGAAAAACGCTTATAAACTCATCGCGTCGAATAATTAAGATGCTCGGGATGCACGGGGCAAGTGAGGAATAACTTTGGACCACTGCAAACTGTTTAAAACTAACTATCGATATTTTGACTCTCTGATATTTCTGTAGTTTTGTGGTTGATTTGCAGTCTTTTAAAGCTACTATCTGCAAGTTTATTAGATTTTGTTACCATGTCAGATATGAAACCTGTTCCCTTCCCTCACCCGGCCTTAGATTTTTTTGTCAATATTGCAACTTCCACTACTGCACCGTGGATCCATTATAAAATCTGTAAAACCTGTCTCGAGTTAGATTAGTGGCCACTCTTTTGTACTGCAGTGAAAAAAATCCTTTTCCCATAGAGCGCAATGTAAACACAAACTGCTCGTTGGGATGCACCAGCTCCAGCTTTATCTGTTCCGATACTGATTCTGATACTATGGCTTTAAGTATCTGTCCATACCCAATGAGAACCGATACCAGTGCAGGGATAAAAATGACAAAATGTGTTACGTAGCTGTTGTTTATCGCTCAAGTACAAGCTCAACAACAGAACAACTTTGTATTAAAAGCTCAAACATAACGAGACTTTCTGGACCAACTACAACCAGTATTTTTACATCAGTTTATAAATCTGACTAGGATATCAGCAGAACCGATATTTTGGAGCTGATACACAATCCAGCATATTTTCCTGGACCAGTACCGATATCCAATACCAGTATCGGTATCGGTGCATCCCTACTACTCGTGTTCGGCGACCTACAGTTTTCACAGAGGTTGCATTTTTTCCGAGTTTTGCTTATTTTCAGATCATAAACTTTTCTCACAAACTGCATTTTAATCTTCAACTTTGGCTCTGCTCTGCTGCGCTCTAGCTCCGCACTAGCTACTCTCCTTTCATGCATTTGTTTGTAACTGCCTGAAGTCATTACCTCTCTTCTAACCTGTACAACTCTCCGTGCAGTAGCGGCCGGGCCCTCTTCACCTTCTCATTCACTGTTAGAGCCACAGTGGACTGCACATGAGTGAATGGGCTGACATTTGTGCACAGCTGTGGGGCTGCGGTGAGTGAAAGCGTTGAGTGGCTTTGCCTCTCACTCTGATCATTCTGTCAGAGTTAGTGAAGGAAATGACACGGCACGGCTCTGCCTGGTCTTTTGTCGTGTTTACACCAGGAGACTCCGGCCCCCGCTGCCCCCCAAAGGTAGACCGCTGCATGGCTGACAACTGATGGGGGTGTAAGGTATATTAAGGTATATTAGAGAGTTGCTTAGTGTTCATACTGGTGGTTTTCTTATTTTCTTATTCTCAAAGGTTATGATGTCATACTCCCAGATGGAGGCAAGTGACAGGTTTTCCCATTTATTAGAGTGTACATTGTCATGAAATATTCAAAAGGTAAATGTGTAAATGTTGAACCTGGTCATTTCTATCTATTCTATTAGTGACTAGACCCATAAACTCACTGTCAAAATCTGCATTTTTACAATATTCATTTTAGCTGCCCCACTCTGTATTAAATATTATTTCCCTAGATGAGGTGTACCAAATTTGTGATTGATATTTTGTGAAGTGATATTAGTTTGGTCCCAGTACAGTTATATTTTAAAATCATCATCAAAATGAGACCGCTGTGTGCTGTGTGCTGTCTGCTTCTAATTATAAAGCTTTTTATCCTCCATAAACCAGGAAGTAATGCTGGTGCGCTGTTAGCATGCTACTTGTTATTAGCATTAGGCTCAGACTGCACGCAAGTATTCCATCAAATTAAAAGTAGAGAGAGGAGCTCAGGCCGCACGCCGTGCGCCGCAGCGCTCCGGATTATTTTTGTTAGGAGACTATTTTGGCCAGATGCTGGAGTCCACCGCAGCCCTTTCCCTTAATAAAAGAATAGTTATCGTGTGAACACATGGTCTCATGCATGCAGCTTCAAACTGCACAGCAGGTACCACTCTGACTGTCATACCACAACAAAACCGCTCCAGCACTGGAGTCGCAGCTGGACCAGGTGCAGTGTGAGTGAGGCGTTAGGATGCTTGAAATGTGTTAGGAATGTGAGGCATAAGTTTGGATTGCTGCAAACTGTTTAAAATGAATTAGTTAAGATACAGTGCCTTTAATAAAGGTGATATATTCTGCGTAGTATAGTTCAAGGCCCTAGTCACAAATAGAAAAGTGTACATTTTGTGATCTGAAAGGCACTGAGCTGCCCTGAGGCTACCAGCTTCCTCTTAACCCTCATCCATCACACTGGCCTTTTGTTCACATTTCCAACTTGGCATTTCACAAAATTTCCACAGTGTGTTTCTTTAGAGCGTGTATTAAACTTTGAGAAACATATCAGCATAGCACGCATACTTGTCAAAATATCTCCATTTTACAATAGAAGTCATTCAAATCATATCCTTGAGTCGTAGGTGTTGAAGAGCTGCACACTAAATTAACCTTTACAAAGAAGCCAATAGGATTAGGACATTATATGATAGATTTTCCTGTAACCATCACACTACATGCACTGTGTCAAGGACAGTGGTCCTAATGTCCAGAGCAGCCGACACGCTGCTGTGACTGTGACTATCTGCACGTACAGGTTACAGCTCTAACATGTGTTACAGCTGCAGTTTAGAGGCATGTTAAGAGTGGTTTGTACGTTCTGAATTTAAGTAGAATCAATATTCCAATAAGTAATGTTTGTTAAAATCCTATATGTACCACCTTTATTAAGTCATCCTATTTGAATGGTAACCTCAAATTACTCAAAATTGTGAAGACCTTGTGTTTTTAAATGTGTAGTATGTAAGTCTCTGGAGGCGGCATGTCACCTGCATGATTCCATGGGAGTAGAACGTTAAATACACTCTCCAAGGAACAACATTTCCATGGAAACAAGCAGGAGGAGGCCCTCCTCCAGGCCAAATAAGAATAAAGTTGTATACTGTGGCTTTAAAGCTACCATTTGTAAGTTTATGATATTATTATAAACCTGTTCCCCTCTCCCCTCACCGGGGCTTTGTTCGGGCTCACCTCTGCTCTCTGGTTTCTTCTGTCAGGCCAAAGCTGACACTCTCATACTGCAGCAACTGGGTATTCTATGTGTCTCTCACCTTCACTCCATAACAAGTGATTTTTGATTCAAATCCAAATCAGTGCCTGCTATCTTTCCTAATGAATACTTCTAGCTCTCTACCAAAATCGCTTTTTAATGGCCTACTCTGTCAAAAATCATACTGCGCCCAAATCATATGTCACGGCCCATTACCCCTCACTTGGATGTTTTTTATGAGAGGTACACTTGTTCGAATTGATGCTTCTATCGCGCCCTTGTTAAACTAAAATAACTTTTCGTGTTGACTACAATTAAGTTTGAAAAGTTGCGGAGGAGAGCTTTCATACTTTGGAGCACCGGTCCTCTGCAGCTCAAAAAGCACTTGGCCGGGGGTGAAATTAGTGTAACCTTCCCTGTCAAGCCCCACAAGATGCACAGAATGGCCATTAGGGAGAGACAATTGTGGCTGTACATAGCAGACAGGAGGCAGATTATAGAGGGGCTGAGGAGCACTAGAGTGTGGAGGGCTTAATACACTTGTGACAAACCCCGGCAGGTTGTGGAGTCGCTTCTTTTGCTCGATGGTAAAACAGGGACAGGATCTAAACTCGACAAGAACAAGGACTGCACAGACTGGTAAATTTGACAGTGCAATTTGAATTCTCCGAAAGTGTAAAGGTGAGCTGTGCAACTTTTCTGGAGGAGGGTTGGTTTATCCTGCTTGTCGCCATGGAGATGTAATTGATTTAATATGTTCCAAAGTATGGCATTAAACTGACAGTCTTCATGGCGAAAAGCAGGTGATGCCAAGTTACGGGTCAGATCTGTGGAGAGGCGACACCGCTCACAGTAAAAATGCATGTATGAATAAATGCAAGATGTATAATGTTTATTGCCATACTGCGGAACATTCTAGCCAAAGCAATTATGTCTCCATGGAAACAAGTGGACCCCCACAATAAAAGTTACCTGCTGCACCTTTAAAAGATCCAGTTATTTAAAGCTGCGTTATGTAACTGAGATTCACCACTTGCTTGTCTGTAAGGAGGTGATATTGCTCTGCTGGACATGTTCCATAGTATGGCATTAAACATATGCTTTTATTGTGGGTTTTTTTATTGTTCAAAAATACCTTGAAAACATTCTCACCTCTCCACAGATCTGACCTGTTTAAAAATCAGGAATCCGCTTAGAGTGCTCTGATGGAGGGTCTACCACCTGCATCAGACGAGTCTCCATTGAGATAAGTTTAATGCCAGACTGTGGAATATTCCAGGCAAAACCATCTCCAGACAAACAAGTGGGAGACCCTTCAGACCCACCCAATGTGAAATTGTAATTGTAAACCCAAAATTGTAATGAGTTTGCAGAAAATTGCTATGAAAATCCTAAGTTGAAACTCACTATATTTATTCTCTGAGCAAAATATTTGAAAAGTTCAAAAACCTGTTCCTGTGTGGGAGTATGAAAAACATCAGAGCCTCTGGGACTAGAGTCAGGCAAACAGACTATTTGAACACTTTAACCAGACTGGCCCTGCATCTATAAAACTGTCGTATAAAACATTTCAGAGAGTGTCATCTGGACTACGTTTTTAAAATTGAGAAGTTTCAGGTGCCATTGTTGTTTTGCTAACTGCAGCATAGTCACTGTAGCTTGCAGCCTCACACTGAGCAGACGACAAAGGCCCGAGACACAGTAAAATCTAAAGCCTTTGTCAGGACAATTTAGAATGTTCTTTCTAAAGTTTTATAAACATTTTCTTGCACTCCCCTGAAAACATTTGCCTAGCATCCAGAATACACACTTAACGAAGATGTGAGTCTGGTCACCTCTGGTCTCCTGAGTTCAGATGGACGTGACTGACAGGTAGATTAGCCAATCAGGGACACGTGAGGGACAATTCAAATATGGCTGCTTACGAAGATAAAAGAAAGTAAAAAAATATCACCGGGGGCTGAAAAACATTATGGATCACTGTTTAATCTATGAGCGAAGCACTAAACTCTTTAACGAAATGGCCCTGTACACAATTTTTTTACCCATGTATGTGAGCAAAATTTGTCTCGCCCCACTACAGATATATCGTAAAAGTAGCTCTTGAGGTCAAAATATGTCCGCTGCGTGCTGTCTACATCTAATTATATTAAGCATTGTATTGTCCGATAATCAGGAAATGCGTGTTAGCATGTTAGCGACTGTTAGCATTACAGTGATCGCAAAACTCCGCTCTAGTCTCTGAAAGTTGTGAAAAGTGCTCATAAACTCATCGCTGTGAATAATTTGAATGTTCGAAAGTGAGGACTAACCTTGGACCTCTGTTTAAAATCAACTATGTCAGTTTTTCTTGTTTTTAAGACAGCAAAAAAAACAGGATCTTTAATCTGAAGTGAGAGAAATTACATCTTGTTCAATATGAAAGGCTCCCCCGTTTCACATGTCACTGAAGTAAACAAATCTGATTGCACGGCTGTGTTTGGTTCCGGTTCAAGGCGCGACAGAGGGAGTGGTCACCAGACTAATATCGCTCTGTATAAAAAGTACAGAGAGATATGGTTCTGGACTTGCCAGGCCTCAGCTGAAACCCGCATACAGAAAGGTGCTTGAAAGTTGATTGCGATCTTTCGAGTTAGCTTAGCCTCTCCAAACCCATGCTGTCAGTTCACCTTTACACTGATGATGCAAGCTGTAGTTCGCTAATGACTGTTGATTAAACTGGGGCTTGCAACAGCGACGCAACCCACATCCAGTGCACCAGACGGGAGAGTTCTGGAGCATTCTGGGAGCGGGGAGGGAGCTTTGGAAGTACCTGCGGTGAAGATTACAGCCACCCCTCACGGATGACAGATACTGGGCCTGATAACGCGATTGTGCTCGGAGCCGCAGATAAAAGAGACTGAAAATTCCCTACGCCGAATCCAGCAGCCTTTTGTCCACCAGTGGAGCCCCGCAGAGAATAGACTCCACTGCAAAAAATGAGGGAGTGATAAGTCAGTTTAAGTGACTTGAAGTATTGATTTTTGTCTGAGTTTTGACAAATGTATTTTGCTCTATCTGGTCCATTTGGGTTTAACTAAGCTAATAGGCAAGATTCTCATTACTGCTTGTTCAACGTCTTGTGCCCAAGGAAATCTGAATGTACGGAATGGACAAGTTAGTCTTTTTTTTCTTCTTCTTCTTCAGACGGCACAGGAATATTTCAAAATGATAATTCCAGGAAGTTCCCCACATGCTTGTCTCCATGACGATGGAGCACTTATTTGCATACAGGTGTTTTTATTGCTCAAAAGTATCTTGGCTTCACCTCTAAAGATGTAACGGTATTGGCGATCAACGTAACGGAGTAAAAGTAGTAAAGTACTATACTTAAGTGCACATTTTAGGTATCTGTACTTTACTTAAGTACATTTTTAAGTGGATACTTTTTACTTTAACTTCACTACATTTGAGAGCAGGTATCTGTACTGTCTACTCCACTACATTTTTAACTAGACTGAAAAGTATTTTTATTATACACCTGCTGAAAAGTCTGAGGGGTTTATTTTTAACACGTTCATAGTTTGAGCAAATAAAAATATACAAATAAAAGCAGCTAGAATAAAAAAGATTGATTCAGTTGTTTCTGTTGAACAAAATTCAGCACAAATTATCTATCAAAATGACTACATTTGAAGCTTTCTCATGATAATATGATCTCAAAATCTGTGCGAAATACTTTGACTTTTTACTCTTAAGTAAAAGTATCACATGAAAAAATCTACTTGCACTTGTTTAAAAATATACTTGAGTATTTTTTTGTCTGCTTAAGTAACAAAATTGAGTACTTCTTCCACCACTGTTGGCGATAATTGTTGCCACAATATCGTTGTGGTCTCTTTTCAATAATAAATGGCATGTATTTATCACAAAAATAATAGTTCTGAGTGCGCTTCAGCAGAAAGACTAAGATGACCACATATACCATGATCCTTTGCACTGCATCATCAGAGCCACTGTTTGGTCTGAGGTCTGACCAGTGGAGAGGCCCATATGTATCTTCTCTTCAATTCAATTCAAAAAACATCTGTAACTGAATAAATGTAAGTTTAATGCTGTACTGAGGAACATTCCAAGCAAAAGTATAACACCTTCACAGAGACAAGCAGCAGAGCCCCACGACAATAATCGCATAGTGCACCTTTAATATTTCGAACTGAAGTCAAATTTACTTCTGGTAGGTAGTTCTTTTCTCACCGTGTTAGGCTGACTTATTTGCACAATTAGAATCCACAACAGCATGCCCCCCCCCCGCGTCAGGTGGGGGCTTTCAGAGTGGTTGGCGTGAGGTCGCTTTGGCAGACGAGCGCGGCGAGAATAAACAAGTGTAGTGCGGCAGGTGGGCGGGACATCACAACGCCGCAAATGAGATGAGCCACGGTGATTCACTGCTCGGAGGTGTCCTTGAGTATGGAGCTCTCACCAGACACACACAGGCAGACAGACAGGGGGAGGCAGCCAGTGAATCAATAAGGAAGATAAGAAACAGTCTGTGCTCACATATATATCTTAAAGGGCCGATATCCTGAAAATGTATTGATTGATTTAGATTTGTTTGGACATCTGTTTGAGTAGTCCAGAATATTTAGTCTGTCTCCTCGATAGCTCAGAACCATAGACTGTATATATAAATGGACGTAGCTAACCCGCTAGCCTCCGCGTTCCAAATAGGAAGTGAGCGTGGGCTCGCTTCCGGCTCCATCGACTCGTCATTTTGGTCTTAAAAAGTTCGTATTAACCCGCTCTACATGATCCTGGTATTGTTATTTTGCTATTGTGTCTGTAAATCAAGATATTAAGATTAATAACAGATGAATCAGGCGCCTCCTTCCCCCAAGAACAGGTTTTCTGGACAGCGTTGCTAAGCACCCGCTCCATGCTAAACCAGCAGTGCGGGCGGGAAAGGGTGTTACCTTCAACAGCCTCGCTCTGGATTGGCTCTTTGGTTGTTATGATACTCGCGGTCGGAAATTCCAAATACGAAACTCGGCTCCACGACTCCTTGACTTCGCCCCTATAACTGCTCTAGGCTTGATGAACTTCATCTGGCTGGAGCCGAACGCTATGGGTGACGTCACACTCACTTAGTCCACTTCTTTATACAGTCTATGCTCAGAACACTCACCCACACCTACTGAAGTCACACTGACACATTTGATTTTAAGTGTAATATCTGTACATCTGTCAGATGGAAGGTGTTGTGGAATTTTGCCTCCCCTGCACAGTCTGAGCAAGGACACCTCCAGTTCATGGCTGACATTTCTCTGTGGTTATGGCGTCATCCAACTGTTTCAGAGTTTGTCCTTCTTTAACGTTACAGTTTCCTTGGTCACTCGTCTCACTGAAGCGCTCTGCTGCACTTCTCATTTTATCTCGGCAGCTTGTCCCCAGGTCCTTCAGCGCGTCCTTCTTAACTCCTATTTAAACCTCTTTGTGTAGAAGCAGAGTCAGGCTTGAATGGCAGATACTAACGTGCAGTGTTAAGTATATTCATCAGGCTTGATGGCAGATACTAACGTGCAGTGTTAAGTATATTCAAGTCACCGGGTCCTGGACTGATGGTAAATAAACTTCTCCTGCCTCAGACATCCAGAGTCACCTGCCTCTCTATACAACTCTAGGACTCATTAAGACAACAATTATTTTTGTTTTATTACTTTTTTTTGTATTCTGATATTGTGAGAGATAAGGAGGTCCTTGGGCTGAGTAAGTGTAACCACTGTTCACTTTTTTGCAACATAAAAATGACTTGACTAACCATGATCGCTGCCAAAACTATGGGGGCACTATATAACTTTTATGGTGGGGGAGTCTGTCGCCTGCTCGTCCATGGAGATGTTATTATATTGCCTGGAATGGCTTTCCTCTCCATAGAGCTTGGCCTTGTGTCATCATTAGTCTCGAGGAAGATGGACAAGTTTAATTCAATACTGTGGAACATTACAGGAAACGCACGAACCTCCATGGAGCAAGCAGATGTTAGATTACATAGTTCGTTGTTAGTTGTTAGGGTACACTAACAACTCTTATAGTTTACATAAAACTACTCTGAGGGCGTCATTCAGCTTCACAATCTGGCAATACACATAACCCTTTATACTGCAGACAGGTGAGAAGGGTTAACCACAAACATCCACAAGAACTTCTATCAAACTGCTGTTCTTACAATAACAGAAATCATTTACTCCACTGTAAGAAAAAACATAATGTAATGGGTGTTTGAAATACTACAAATACTCAGTGCTCACGTTTTAAAAATCAATTCACACTATTTTATTTAAACCTGATCAGTTAATCCCAATGTTTCTAAATCCACAACACCTCCGTTCATATCCATGACTTATCTGACATTTATCGCACTCTCCCTCCAAAGGTCGACGTATGCGACCTGCCCAGAGCATGTGTGCAGTAAGATTAGTGCCTCTAGTGTGACCGGTCCATCGCAGTAATGACTTCATCCATCAGGAGGAGCTGTGACCCTGTGCACCTCTCTGCAGAGTTCACTCACTCGTCTGACATTAACTAAGCTGTGACTTCAGATCGCAACGTGAATATTTATGGTCCAGGATTCAAAAGCACAATGCTCAGAAGAACAGACGACATCAGCAACACCTAAAGAGCCGCCATACAAGAAATATGGGACCAGCTAATCCTCACTGTGCATGTACTGAGCTCTGATCTTTACAACAGCTACACTTTTAATAGACTTATTCAGGCTTAGTAACTATAATTAATTAACTTGGTTCTTGCCAGAATGACGTGCAGCCGTCTGAACTGAGTTCTACACATAAATCTGGGATGGCTCTCGCTGAAAACGATCAGAACCAATGATCGGAGCGTTAAAGCAATACTTCACATTAATTGGTGGAAGAGTTTGTGAACTCATAAAAGTCGTGAGAATGAATCTTGCTTGCAAGGTTTATAATTAACACCCTAACTCCAACCCCATAACAGCAATGACATCTCCATGGAAATAAGCAGATGCCATACCTTACACCACAAAAATGACATCTTGCCTTGATGAATCCAAATGTTTCTGTAAACGTGTATGAAAATTACAATTACAAAAACATGATAGCTGCATGGCTATTATCAATGTTGTGCTAACCGACAGATGTCTTTATATGGCAGTATTAATGGTAAGAGCAAAGTGCCTCTTGGTTTCGATTGTTTCTGTAGAGATTTCAAACTGAGCACTTGCAGCTGTTCAGAACAAGATGAAGTGGTACATTACATCACTATTAGGTCTCATCGACATATAGCCAGTCTGTTTTAAAAATGCAACGCCGAACTTTAGCTAACCTCTGGAACCATTTAAGTTGATTATTCAGAATTTGGACAGATAAGGATTCCCTGTGCCCGCGAGCGTCGGCCGTCACAGGCTTGCAAAATTGCATGAAATTGCTTCAGTCACAGCAGATAAAACCAATGCAGCTAGATTTCCCTCTTTCTGTTCTTTTATCAGGACAATTAAAAACAATTCACCACAACATAATACTTAGACAGAGCATAAAATTGCAATAACTTATCCTTTATTTCCTGAAATATTGCTATGTGGACATGGTGTCTGTAACTTGTCTATCTGCTAACCATGGATCATTTATTAAAGGAGACATACTATGCAAAATCGATTTTTATGAGCTTTTAATCATGTTATAATGGCACACTACCAGTCAAAAGTTTGGACACACTTTTTCATTTTTGCTCTTTATTTACATTATTATTTACATTGAGGATTCTCACTGAAACGAGACGGTGCAATCCCTCATTCGTCCAGGAGTAGTTCAATGTAAAGATGATTTCAGCTGCGGTCATCTGGACACTGTTTTTGCAATCAAGACGTTTTGGCTCCCATCCAGCCATTTTTTGAGCATTTTTTGCATAGCTGAGTACCTGAGAATGCTAATCGGATACTCAATAATGCTGTAGATAAGATAGGGACATAACAACCCATAATTTTGTTAGATAGTAAAGAAGGGCAGGGCTGTTTCACTCTAAAACTCCTCCCTTTGGAGCCGGACATCAGCTCAGAGTAAGATAAATTCTTAGAGTCTCAAGCCAGTACTATCAAATGGAAAATGGCTTCTAGCTGAAAAGTGTTGATTGCAAAAACAGACGACCACTGTTGAAATCTTCCCTACATTCTCACTGAAAGCATGAACACATCTGCATGTAGTGAACAAAAATAAACTCAAAATAACTCGAAACTTGTTTTAAATAATAAAAAATAATACTACTAATAATAATTTTTTAAAAAAGTCGCCGTTTTCTTTGATCCCCGGTTTGCACTCTTGGTATTTCTTGACCCTGAACAAGGCAAACCTGTGAAAGTGAAAACCATTTCAGGAGACTTCATCATGAAGCTCACTGAGAGAAGGACAAGAGTTCGCAGCACCGTGAACAAAGCAAAGGAGGGCTACTTTGATGAATTTGAATAAAATATTTAACTTTTTTTGCTTTTTTTTTCCTTTACTACATAATTCCGTATATCTCGCTTCATATATTTCATGTCTTCCGTAAGTACTGATATATAAAATGTAGAAAACTTAAAAAAGAACACTGAATGAGAAGGTGTGTCCAAACTTTTGACTGGTAGTGTATTCGTTCAGATTCAACAGCTTACTCAGAGTTGTATTTTTCCTGAATCATGCATGTTTGAGTAATCCTGCAATGTCCTGCTTTCGAGTGCTCAGAAAAGGCCCACTTTCATCCACCGGCTAACTGCTAAAAATATATGGTGACGGACAAAAAGAGTTCATGATGGATTTTTCTAGACCCTGTCCGTCACAATGATGGATTGGAATTATCTCTATCCCCTCTCACAGCTCTGTACTCACTTGAGATTAAAAAAAAAGTTGACATTGGAGTGTTGGAAAATAAACAGTCTGAATGAAAAGCCTGGCACAGTAAAAAAGCGGGGCCAGCAGCAGAAAAAGCTCTGCAGATTTGAACGAAAGTCAGTGGATCCATTATTATTATTTTGCTGTTTCATATCAATAATGCCGTATTCACTGAACAAACGGTAAATATTGATGAACCTACTGATACTTTACAGCTGATGCCATCAACATTCCCTGAGGCTGCGATGCTAACTGTAGGCACTACTCTGTCTGAGGCTCCGTTAGACGTTTATCTGAGCTTTGTTTTAACATAATCTGCCCAGAAAGAACTGATTTAGCTGAACTACAACAGGTGAGCTGATGTGTGCTAAACAAACAAGTCCCTCTCACAAGCTAGCTAGCATTAGCCAACAGTTTTTTTTCAATTAGTCACTCTCACTTTTTTGTTGAAAATCAAACACCTAAATCTCATATCGATCACAGGCTCTTGAAAATGCGTTGTTTGAATCCTTTTTGAGTTTTCAGAAGATCTTAAAACTTGTTTGGCTGTGTTTGCTAATGTGTGCAAGATTTTGATTTTAAACTCCATAAACATGACCTAACTGTGTCCCCAGATATGAGGTAAACACGTTCAAATCAAGTATAGCTTTTACAGATAACAACTCTAATGGCGATCTTTTCTTAATTACAAAAAAAATTGGACATGATGGACAAGTTCTTTATGTTATAATTTGGTGGTTTGGTTCTCAAGACTATCCAATCAGAAAGCAGAATGAGCCTCACATGAGTCTTTCATGCGGGTTGCCAGTTTCAATGCTCTAATGAGAATGAGAAAAACTTGTATATGTCCTCTGTATGCAGATTATGGCAATTAGTTGTGAATGTAGTACCTTTTTTAAAACAGCAAGACCACAGGCTACGTACACTTCCTTTAATGAAGCTGAACCAACTGTGGGTTGGCCAGCAGCTCGTTGAATATTTGCATAAACATATGGGGAAGTTCAAGGTAATTGGTGACGGTAAATGGGGCGTCCCCGACTAACCCAAATGATCCAACAAACATATGCAAACCCTCTCTCACATGTCCTGTCCTGTGTGATTTCCCTGCCCGTTCTAGTTTCCTTTTTAGGCTCCCCGGGGACCTGTGGATGTTCCGGCTGCCCATCTTTCTGCCCAGCCTCTGACCCACTTGGCGCTGCCCACTGCGAGAGCCTTGTCTTTTAACACCCAAGAGCTCCTTATTGCTATTTTTAACAAACAACCCAGAAATGCATGATTAATGGTAAGCCAACACAGCGGTACAGCATCCACAGTTTGGGCCTCAGATGTCATTTCTCCATGTGCGAACCTCATAGACTCACATGAGCAGAGCGCCGTATAATGGTTGCCATGGCGATCTCCCTTCGGCACAAAGCAATTTTAGGTGAAAGAGCCGCGGGCAACAGCAGCGCTCCAGCTTTGGCTCTCTGATCAAACCCAAAGTGTGTGTCAAGGCCAGGAGCGACTCAGTGTATTTGACTAGACACACAACCTCCCGGAAACTTTTCCCATAACTGTCAAATATATTCAACATGTTTACTGACTCAAATGGCTTGATACAGAAAATAAATCAATAAATAAATCCTATTTATACTTTGGAGGCAGCTGATGTCATCTACATTCCTTGGGACTGAAACTAACTAGAGACACTGCTTTGTCTGAGGCTTTGTTGCTACAGTTAGACTTTAATCTGAGCTTCGTTTTAACACAATCTGACCATAAATAACTAACTTAGCTCGAACTACAACAGGTAAGCCGATTTTATGTCCCTCTCAATTAATATTACAGTCACATAAGATAGCTAGCATTAGCCAACAGTTTTACAGTTAGTCGCTCTCACCTTTTTGTTGAAAATCTAAACATGACCACGGACGCTCTTGTTGATCACAGGCTCCTGAAAATGTGTTAAATCCATTTTGTATTTTTTTTCTTAAGTTTTCAGACAATTTAAAAACTCGAGCTATCAGGCCTGGTTTGCTAATGTGTGCACTCTGTCACCATGGTAACTGCTGAACACTTCTCCATAGGCATACATGCAGTTTCCCCCAGCGTGATGTCACTGCAAAGTATCAATTGTACAGCTGTCATCGGGCCCAAAGCAATATCAACGGAAGAAGCTAACGCCATAATCCAGGTCTGTGAAGTGAGCGGATTTTTTTTTGTCTTTTTAATGGAGAATGAAATTAATTTGTTATTACATAAATATTACAGGTCCTCTAACTGTAGTAAACGATGAAATATTTATATTTGGGGGCAATATCACAAAGTTAATCACAATAATGATAATAGTGCTAAAAAATAATTCACTTCTAGAATGATTGGTCCAGTTTTTAATCAGAAACACATTTTTCTACAGTCCTTTGGTGACTTGAATTTCAGTTATCCCTGTTTTATGATTTGCTGTGTGGAATGAATAGTATTTACACACTGTAGGGTCTTTTATTCTGAACAAGCTCTCCAAACAGCTTTCACACACATACAGGCTTCAAAAACTCTTCCATCAGTCAAAAGAATTCAAAGTGCCCACCTCTGCTCAATAGCCAGCCACACACCTTTTAAGACGTACCACACTGGCACTGATAATACAGGACCAGGACTAAACATGAAATCTTCTAGTTAAGGGGTAAATGCTTTATTAACGAAGAAGCAAACCGACCAAAACTTCAAGCTAGTTCCTATACCGTTAAACCTTTAGCATTTTTCTGGTGGAGGTGCGTCCTTGGGCACAACTTGAGTGGTTCCTTGATGTAAAGCGCTTGAAGGTGGAGAAGCACTATATAAAAATGTGACCTTTTTTACCATTTATCTCACATTTATTCAACAACAGCTGTTTTTATTGCTATTAAAATACTGCTCTCTGACATCATCTGCTTGTCTCCATGGAGAAACTATAGATCAGTTTAATGCTTTTCTGTAGAACGTTCCAGGCAAAGCAATAATATCTACAGAGACAACACAATGGCAGCGCTCCCGAGAAAACGTACACAGTGCACCTTTTAAAAAATATATATATCGCAATGCTGAAGAATGATGTATATGTAGGATGATGGATGTAAGCTTTTAATCTTGCCTCATTAATTTGTCTGCGTCTATTTAACATAAAGAAGCCATCACATTATGTTAAGTGGCCACTGTATTCGACTGCAATATGTACAGACCTGGCCCAAGATTCACCCTGAGCTCTTGGCTGCCATTTCCTGTCAGCTCTGTCAGCCGTGTCTGCCAAAACATCTCCTCTCCAACCTAACAGTAACGTGGAGCAATGAACATGCACCTGAACTTTTGGCTCATGGAATTGGCTCTGTCCACAGCAGTGATCAGCGAGCTCACTTTACAAATGAGGTGAATACTGCAGGACAGGACACTTCTGCGTTTATTAAGGTCTTTTTGTCTCAGTGCTAATGCTAATGGTAATTTTTATGCATAATACATATTAAACTAACACCGCAAACTGATGTAATCTACATATAAAACAATCAGATAATATTTGCTTGAAATTTTAATTGGTTGTTTATTTTATATTTTATGTTTAATAAAGGTTAGCATTAGCATTGAGACACAGTGTGCTGCTGTGCACAGATTTAATTCTCCAAGCTGTATTTCATGCCTCAGTGTACACAAAATAGCCAGTTTTTAATTTTGAATATAAACTTGAACTTTTCAGGTTTGAAAAGTTACATTATGCACCTTTAAGATGGTCTTATTTCAAACATTCATAAGCCCCAATTTCAGCTCAAATCAAATGAAAATAATAATGCATTTGATTTATATAGCTCTTTTTTGGACACTCAAAGATGCTTTACTGTGCATCATTCATTTACTCCACAGCTGCCCTGGGGCAGACTGACGGAAGCAAGGCTGCCAATTTGCGCCATCAGCCTTTCCAACACGCACACATCACATTCATACTAATTGTGCTGCAAATCCTCAGCAGAGGATTCACTACAATGCATCTACAATGCAGCACCATGTTGACACATATTATGAATCCTTTAACATTATGTCAACATTTTGAAAATATACTTTATTAACTACACCTTTGTTTCCAATGAGGCATTTAGACATTAGCATTCCTCTGCTGTCAGCAACCAGAATGCACAGTGACAAAGTAAACAAATGAAGTCCTTTTCCTTCGTGAATGCAATGCTAATAGAGCCATGCGTTTGTTGTGAACACAGTTTGACCTCAGAATCAGTCAAGTGATGGTTTATGGGCTTAAAACTGCACAGGAGAAGTCAGGAGTTTTATATGTGACGCAACTAAACGGGCAAAATGCACTACTCATTTTAAAATGCTTCACCAAAACCAACCTAATTTAAAGTAAAAATTCTTTTGAATATGCTTTGGCATACTGCTAACATACTATGTAGTTATAACCAGAAATGTTACAAAACTTACAGTAAGCGTAATGTGTCTAATAATAGCGTGAGCATGTGTTTTGACCCACAGAATCAATACTGTTATGGTGTAATTTCAAGTGGAATCCTGCAGCTTGATAGGTGCAATCTTAAGACCTGTTGTACTGACATAAATACTTTAAGCTGTTCAGCCATAACTGTCACTCACAAGCAACAAGCTGTTATTTATAACACCAGAAAAGATAGAAGAAAAACAACACAGTGCACCGCGTTTGTAAGAAATAGTCACACCTTATGCATTCATACAGGCAAGATACGTGAAGTGTCTTGCCCTAGGACACAGCAGAAGAACGGGGACTGAACCATCAACCTGGGTAAACATCTCCAGCAACTCTGCAACTATCACCCGTAAAAAGTGTGATCCAACCCTTTTAAATTGAGAAGTTTCTTGTGCTGTGATGAAATGAGGAGTCAGAAAGTTTTAAATATTCTCCAAAGGGAAATTTCAAAGTGACCTAATACAATATAAATGCAACTGAGCTATTTGGGACAGGTCCAGGAGCAGAATACTTCTCACAGACACTCTTTTAAAACTCGTCCTTGAACCCACTAGAATCTCGACATTAAAATTCTGACTGAAGCGTCTTTGGAACGCAGACTGAATAGAGTATTGTGTTCAATTAGGAGCTGTCTTGTTCAGGATTATGTCATCCACTGAGATGATAGACAGGAGTAGTGTCGTCATGATACTGACATTTCAATCTTTGTTTCAATACTAAGGAATATACTCGATACCAAAATGATAATGAAAAGAATACTCTTTCTTTAGACAACAGAATGTTATTTTCAACATTAATTCATAGTACTTTCCCATGTGTTCCAAAGGTTCAATTCTTTCCTGTGAATGTGACTTTTTTAGTATTGACATCTGCTCAAATGAGTATCTAGTTTCAGTGCTCATTTTAGTATCAATTCATATCTGATTTTCGATACTTTTGACAAGCCTAGACAGGAGGCAAAATGTTGTAATTATAGAATGTTGATGATTGGGTCCACAAACTTATTTTGGTACTAAAAGCCAACTATTTATCTTTCAACCAATCAGTTTTGAAGCACTATCTTTCTGCCTCATGTTTTAGTTATCACCATAACCTCCAGTCCAACTCCAACCGCAGCAGCTGAGCCATCCGCCTCCTAAAACTCTGTATCTCTTCCTCTTCAAAGGTATTACCTCATGGTAATTATTTAAAGTGCATATAACAGGTTATGCTACATATTTCAGAAAAAAGTAACAAAATTATATAAAGATTTTTTATAAGATAATATTTTTGCTTAAATTCTTATCTATTTTAGCCTAGTTTGACAATTTTATAATTTTACTTCCTGGTTGAACATGGGCAATAGATTGATAGACATAGACATAGAGGCAATTTCATAACTGTTACCTAGCAACCACAAAGCTAACAAGAGCTAAAGCTTATCTAATTTACACAATTATTTCTGACACATAAAAATATGTGACAACACCTTTTCATTTATAGTAGTAGTAATTCCTGACCTGTTCCGAGGTATAGGACGCTGTAGTGCTCGTCGTTGACTGCCAGGACGATGTCAGCGACAGCGTGCGTGATCTGGTCGTCCGTGGGCAGGTCCAGGGGGGCGATCCCCACGGGCCGGATCACGTCTTCGATCTCCGGGTGGTATCGGATCACTCCCAGGTTCTTGATATCATTGTGTCCTCCTGTGGAGCTGGGGTCCTTACGTACACACTAGTGAGAGAGAGAGAGTGGTAGTGGTAGTCAGTTACCCTTCAGCTGATGTCATTAACGTTCCTTGGGTGGTGATGCTAACTGGAGGTATTGCTCTGTCTGAAGCTCTGTTACTCATGTTAGACTTTCATCAGAGCTATGTTTAACACAATCTGATCATAAAGAACTTAGGTGGAAGTACAGAAACTGATTTTGTGCTGTTAAATAAGCCTCTCTCAAATAACTAGTCACAAGCTAGTGTTAGTTTTTCAGTTACTCACACTCACCCTTTTTGACCATGAACGCTTGCATTGATCACAGGTTCATGAAAATTAGCTGTTTAATTTTGTATTTTTTCTTTCAGACACTTAAAATGTGTGTTTGTCAATGTGTGTCACCAGGCCTGTCGACAGAAATTTCAGGGCCTGGGGCAAGACTCCTCACATGGGCCCCCCTCTAATATAAATTGATAGGATAAAGGCCCAATTTGGACCCCTAAATTCCTGGGACCCGAGACAACAGACCCCTTTGTCCACTTCTGTCTACTCCTCTGTGCGTCACCATGGTAACTGCTTAATATTTCTCCATAGATATGATGAGATGTTACTACTACTATTCCAGGAATGTTCCACAGTATGTTATTTATCTTGCATTTATTACATAGGCATTGTGTCTAGCAGCACACTAGCTATCTCACTGTGTCTAACAGTAAGCTGCTAGCTAATAGTAAGCTAACTGTGAGCTAGACTGTTGCAATTGTGCACAAATGTTTTTGCAAATGTTTTTATTGTGTTAAAATGCATTCTTACACTGAGCATGTCACCTTTCCACAGATCCAGCCTGTAACTTGGCGAGGTTGCTTAACCCTGCTTGTCCTCATGGCGATAAATAAGTTCAACGTCATACTGTGAAACATTCCAGATAAGGCAATAACATCTCCATGTGGACAAGCAGATTGCTGACCACCCCCAAGAAAAGTTACATAGTGCCCCTTTAATATCTGTGCATTTACTGGGTCTATCAACGTAAACCAAAAACAGGAAAAAGGTTTAGCGTCTTCCCCGTTCACACAAATTATCGCAATTTTATTTTCTCAAATTTTCATCAAAACTCAGAGGTCTTGATAGTAGAGTATTCAGCTACAGAATTGCTTTCGGGATTTTTTGGATGCAATTCTCTACAAAAATAATCTGTTTAGACATTTCATTCAATAATAATGAATGAGTCTTAGTAATATCGTCCGTAGGCCTACATGATCAGTGTTGAGAGGAGGGCAGAGTGGATTACCATGCCGGGGCGCACTCCGGTTAATGGACTGCTGTAGCCCTTGAGCTTGGATGTGGAGAAGGCCCGGTCTATGTCTTCAATAGAGTAGGCACAAATCACAGTCTTCCCCCTGTATCAGAGCAGAGGAGTTAATCAATTCAACAATCACATTCAAACGAGGCACTTTCATTTAAAGCCACAGTATGTACTTTTTACACAAGCGTAAAAGCATGTTTTGTTTTTTCCATTTCAGGTGTTCTTATTGCACTGAAAAAGACCATCCTTACTCGGAGCGAGCTTGCACCTCCACAAACCTGACTCTTACTTGTTTCCATGGAAATGTTGTTCCTTTGGCTATAATATTCCACAGTATGGCATAAAACGCATCTATCTCCATGGAGAATATTCTGAAGTATGGTTTTGATTTTCTGTTTCCATGCAATCAAGGTGACGTGCCACCTCCTGAAAGTTACATACTGTACTTTAAGATTTGGATTGCACAATAACTTGCTAAATGTGATTTACATGTTATATAGGCAACTGCATCACCTTATCCATGAGGAAGTTAGGGCCGTTGCCATAATAGTTAACAGTTTAAAACTAAATATTATTTGAATGGGAAAAAGTCCTTAAAATGTTGTTTATAACAGGAAGCTGAAACCTGTGGCTAGCAAATAATGAGCATATTCAATTGGACACCTTAATTCTACTCGTCCTGGGATTCAAATCTAGGACATTTTTGCAGTAAGGTGACATAATTAACCACTGTGCCACCGTTGTATTGCAAAATTTTGTTGAACTACATTAAACTAACATCTAATGCTTTGTGAATGGTTTGCCTTGTGTATTATAATCACATAGATAATTTCATGTTAGTACTGACAATATCGATATTTGATTGGCGTATTTACAAATGGCTACCTTCAAAGCGCTTTACATCAAGAAACCACTCACCCATTCACACACACACACACACACACTCATACACCAGTGTACGCAGACACTGGGGGAGAGGTGGGTTAAGTGTCTTGTCCAAGAACACAACAGCAGCATTCATGTGTGGGAGCTGGAACCACTCCACCAACACATGGGCCAGTGGATCTGACCGCTCTGCCGATGATGTTTATGTCGAGAGCGGGATTTAAGATGCCGACCTCCGGGTCAGTGGACAAACGCTCTACCAACTCGTGGTGTATGACATCATCATGGGGTAGGGCAGTCTGGGGCAGAGAATGTCTAGACTTACTTGACCTTCAAATCCAGAATCACCAGAATACCGCACGTCCTGAGACTACCCACAGTTCTATGCAAATGAGATGGAAGTGGTTTGTGTCCAAATGCGTGTGCCAACTGAACACTGTCACAAAATCAGGCTTGATCAGTTGGACAATGCGCTCTCTTCTTCGCAGCAGCAGAGGAGACGGGATTTTAGCAAAGGTAAAATAAACCACAATTTTTAAGAACCTTATCTAATCTCCACTTTATATTGCGCGTTTGGCTGTGTTTTAATCAGCAATTTATCTCAAATAGACAGAGTAATTTGGAACATTTCAACAGGGAATAGAAAGTTGAAATGGAAAAATACATTGTTACTTGAGTTAAAATTCAGACCAATATAACCTGGATACTAGTGGTTGAAAAGAGGAAGGAGGCTGATGGTTCTGCTACTCCTCGGAATATTGAATATATCTATAAGAAAACATTTGAAGAGGGGCATTATACAAAAAAAAAATGTTATATCATGTTATAACGTTGTTCCCCCATCAAAAATGAGAGGTTTTAGATCTCATCCATGGACGTTTGAGTAATTTAGTGATCTCTCTGGGGCCTTTTTGAACCGTCTTTTCAGTTAGCATGACCCCATCCAATGCTCAGCCCACAAGCCTACGTCCCACCCATGTGTCCACATGATAATTCTCCATAAATATACAAAAACATGAGACAAAACTGTACACAACTAAGGAGGGTTCGAATGGGGCCCGGGAGAGATCAATAAATTTCTTAAACACGCATGGACAACATATGGAACCTCTTCAGGCATGTTTTGGCTGGAACAATTCAAGGTTGATGGATTTATTTCAAACATAAAATCCGAGTTTGGGTCTCAGAGTGAACCCACAAAAATAACTTCTCAAAAATAAAATAAAGTAAAATAATAATCTGCTTTTTACTGTACTTGAAAAAGCAACTGTTCATAATTTCACAGTCCCTTCTGCAGTAATTGACACCACACTGATGTCATGAGTCTGATAGCTGCAATCAGTGTGACAGGATTGGCAAACTTGAGGACAATTATTTGGCAGATTGTTACAGGAAAAAAATAAAATGCTGTTGTTGAAAAATGAAACCCAAACCGTGACTGATGCCGTGCTGCCTGATGTGATTGATGTATACAGTGAGTGAGGGGCGATTAAGCTTGTAAATCTGATCGTATGCACCAGGGGGAGCTAGTGACAATTACTGTGCTATAGTCTAGTCTATACAATAATGGTTCATTTCCACAATAATGGTTTTCTTACAACCACTGCTACTACTGCTGCACTGTGTCTCTCTACTAGATGTTGATAAATCTTGGTTGATCTGAAATAATTTTAGATGGCGGCTGTCTTAATAAGTGAATTACGTTTTTTCAGTGGTGATATAATTGGATACTTGACGTTTAGGGGTGTAACGCCTTCTTTCTGTCCTGTGGTGTGACACGCCTTTGAAGCAAAATACAAAAATGATTTTCAAAAACAAATCAGTTCTACAACAATTGTAAAGAAGCCTTTTCACAAAAATTATAGATATGGGCATTTAGTAAAAAGTTGTGTTGTTAAAAAAAAATTGAATAAAGTACTTAATAAGTCTATAGTGTTAGTTTAATAATTATGTAATTGTCCCATCTTAATGAATATAACTTTAACGATTAGAATGGTATTTCTCTTAGCAAGGACGGCTGTCACACCGCAGGACATCTAGCTGGCGCATGTTCAAAGTTTTTCGGAAAAGTTGGATTTTATAAAACTAAGAAAACTATAATGATTCATCTTGAGCTGTATCTTAGATCTCTGACCCCTGACCTCTCCCTGGTGCAGATATGTCAGATGAGCTCCTTCTAGTTTTTGTGTAAGAGTCTTTTTAAACTGTGATAACACTCTTTGGATTACAGCATTAAACTGCTTATATCTTTTTATATTTAAAGTAAAGATAAAGGTGTGATTTTATTAAATGGTGTAACCGTCTCTCACACAAGAGATTTATTTTAGTGTTTTTTTGTTAAAATACAAAAAAAAATAAAAATATACAAAAAAATACAAAAAAAATTGAAACACGACTTTATTCTAAAACTATGTGTAATTTATAGAATGCACATTTGTACACAGTTGAATTTGAAGAAAAATATTTAAAAAGTCATTTAAAGGGATAAAGCTGGTACTTGAACGCTCTCTTCAAGTACCCGAGTATGAAATCCAAAATCTGATACAATGTTCAGCCAATCATGACCTGCTATGTTGACCTCTCAAACAATCCCCACTAAAGACACTGCTTCTTCTTCTTCCTGCCCCTTCAGCTGTAACCTCCTTTACTTCATCTCCGCCGCAGTAGTCAAACCATCAACTGCTTCAGACACCTTCCCTAC
>KN470876.1:28543-40833 GCA_000787095.1 Periophthalmodon schlosseri
TCAGGAAGACATTCTTTGTCCATAACCAATCATTATTTTCCTTAATGGCGTCGCACCTGATTTTTACCGTCTTAAAAACATGAAAAAAACAAACAAAAACTAGTTCATTTTAAACAGTTTGCAGTGGTCCAAAGTTATTCCTCACTCAACTTATGAATTCCGAGCATAAAAATTATTCACCATGATGAGTTTAGAAGCATTTTTTACAACTTTCAGAGACTAGAGCGGAGTTTTGCAGTCACAGTAATTCTAACAACTAGCATGCTAACCAGTGCATACAACTATTCCTCATATCTTTTCTACATATCTGTATCTTGGGCCTGTCACTGATTTGAATTTCTTCTAGTTGAGATACAATGGCCTGTGTATTATGCAGCGTATTGTAAATGCTGATAATCAAGGAAAATAATTAGGCTAAAATATATAATTTATGCATTTTACAAAGCATTTTGTTGGGAAGTAATTAATCAAGAAGCTTCTAACAGGGTCACTCGTTTTCAACCAATCAGGAACATTGTTTGCTAAGAATCATGGGAAGCGACTGCCTGACGCTATGCCAGACAGCTGATTCAAAATTCAAGATTTTTGTATTGTCATTGTCATAGAAAACAAGAGCTCCAAGTGGTTCTCTGTCATGGTGCATTTACAACAGTGAGGTTAAGGTACACTTTATTGTCCCCGTAGGCAAATTTGTCCTCTGCATTTGACCCATCCTTCAACGTCACTGATGCATCTCCCCAATTTCTACTCTCTTAATGTTGAGAATGCAACACTAAGAGAGTAGAAATTGATGGAAACTGTGTTGACACAACTACATGACACCATCCCGTACAGTTGGGTCTGTGTCAAGGTGCAGTATTAAAGAAATGACTAAGTGGGCGGGGCTTGACTTTACACTCAGACGTGTTCGTCACTCATGGTTTAAATACAGGTACAGGCTCTTTAAGTCTACAGGTTAAATACACGTCTAGTTGAAAGAGGCACTCACCACGCGTTGGAGAAGAGGCCGTAGAGCACCCCCGCCCTCTTGTCCTGGGCGGTGAGGACCACGGCCTGTCTGAGGTTGTTGTACTGCTGCTGGGTGTTCCCTGCTCCACACATGACCCGAGCCTTGAGGAACGTGGTCCACGAGTCCGCCAGAAGAGCTTTGATGCCTCCTTCATCCACCTGGTGATGGCATAAGCGTACAGCTAAGAAAGGCACTGTGATATTTAGGGTCATTTTGGATAAACAGATGTACATGGAATTGTATTGGAATGGAATGTAGCTTGAGTGTGTTCCAGGCTTACACTTAGAAAGGTCAAACAGAGTTAGCGGTTCCCAAAACTAGGGACAGGCAATATATCAATTCCAATATTAGTATCAGCCAATATAAATACTGGTTATCGGCCAACATTTTTTTGGGGTTAAGGATCTGGAAAATATTTTGTGGATCAGGCAACTATCTAAGAAATGATAATGGAGTCCAATGGGAGCAATTTAGCAACTGTTTTATCCTGTACCACCAACTCGTTCCTGTAGCTACTGATTTACAAATCAAGCCCTACCGTCCATTCATTGTTCCAGGGTTGAAATAAGATTAAAATGCCAAAATTTCAGACCGTCTTAACCAATTTGACAAGGTGACACTCCTATTCAAAAAACAGATTTCACTTTAGGGCAGGGCGATGTAGGAAAAACAAATTCTCTCATATTGATTGATCTTGATTTTCGATTCATTCTTCTTCCATCTTATTGAAAACATGAACAGGTGGACTTCAGGTATAGAGCAGGGTGTGAAGATTACTACAGTTTCTCGTGTTGATGGGACAAATAATTCCAGAGAAACCCACATGTAAAGTTTGGATTGGGTTTGCACAATATATTAAGCCTAAAAGCACACGCGCTACCACTATCGTCAGAAACACGAGCGAAGTCCATAAGCTAAATTAGGTCTTAAGTGAGAAAATAGATGTTCACTTTCCATAACTTGGATTATAAAGATAAGAAGCACAAGAGGAGAGAAAGAGAGGAGAAAAGGTGAGGAGCTGCAGCTGGATCAGAGAGAGGGAGGGGGAGCGAGGGAAGACGAAACTGCACACGGAGTCAGGAGAGACGGAGGTGCTGGATTTTTTGTCAGATTGTGCAGATTTAGGTAAAAACTTAAGTAAAAAAAGACACGTGAGGAGACATCAAGAGACACGCCGTGGCCCTGACTCAGCGCTTTCACCTACACAGGAGAGCGGTGACTCACTACATACACTCTCACTGCCACAGGATCGGCTGTAGACCTGTCGATTAAAATGCTCTTGCCTTATCATCGAGATCGACCAAAGTTTAGGTCGCGATCTATCAATCTTTCGATTTTTGACTTAATTACAAAAAGAAATTGTGTACTGCCCCTTTAAGCCATCCTGTTTTACTCCTCAAAAATGGTCAAGTTCTTGTTTCAGTGACTTTTGGTTTGGACCTGCTTTGAACTCTGCATATACATCTACATTTAGCCCATAAAGCCCATAATCCCTAAATACCAATGACGCAACCTGCCAGGAGCAATGAGCAATGTTATCCGTTATATGTGTGGCCTAATCTCTCGTGTGACTCTTACCATGCAGACTCTGCCTATGCGGGCTCGGTACGGCTCCTCGTCCACCCGCGCCGTCTTGTTGAACTCGCTGAAGAAGAAGTAGATTTCCTCTTTGTCTCGGAGGGAGGTGGGGATCATGGCCGCTCCAGCAAACTGCGGATCTGACAGGGCGAAGTGTGAGAGTGCAATATCGCGCTTGCAACTTTCCTCTGCCGTGTCAATCAATATGCTATTATCTGAGCAGTATGTTGCCACGGTTACATCAGAGAATACGGATTTCAGAGTAACAGAAATGATTGATCCATAACTGCTGTTTAAAGAGGGAGTAATACACTTCTTTGGGGTATTAATTGTTAGCACATAATATATTTAGATCACCATGTCACCTTTTATTGTTTTGGAGATATAATATTTGCCAAAAAAAAATCAATCAGCGTGCAACCCGCTAATGAAACTGCTGCACATCGCATCAGGTTTGTGAAGTTGTAGCGTATCGTTTTGTGTCATCCTTTTGTGTATTTATGAAAAATCGCCACGTAGGAGCATTGGTGACGTAGGCTTGTTGGCTGAGAATTGGACCGAATCATACTGTTAGGTTTGAATAGGACCCGGGAGAAATTGCAAGATTATTCAAACATGCATGGATGACAAATAAAACCACTTCAGGCATGTTTGTGGTGAGGTAACGTTATAACATGGTAGAAAGCTCCAAAAAATCAATTTTGCATAATACCCCCTCATTAAATGGTAGAAGTATTTCATAAAACTGGCTGGCCTGCAAATATAGGAGTCTGAATTCACATACACACATAACACAGTGTATTTGTTAGGAATTGACACCCTGATACTAACTGATACTGAAACTAGTATCCAACATAGATACTAATTTGAACTGGCTATACTATAAATGATAGGATTACTGGGCCTTTCCTGAATGGTCTTCCTTAAGTTTATCAGAACTAGTATAAGACCATATGGTAATATTAGATTGAAAATTACATTCTACTCAATCAAATTTTCATATCTTGACAACAGCAGTAACTAATGGGTAGACGTTTTATTGAACAATTACAAATCTAAAGGAAATTTGCAAGTATATACAAATAGTTCTGTTTTTATTTTTTACATTTTTGCAAATTTGTGTTTTAATTAATTATTAGAGTAAATTTTAGTAAACTTTTCAAATGCAATAAATCTTGAATTAATTCGCTACAGTTGTGGCAGGGCGAGCATATGGCAGCTTCCAGCCAGATGGCACAACACAAAATAAAAACATATTCTAATTAGATTTATATTTTGGTTTTAATAAATGAACATATTGCCTTAAATGCTAATGGATTATAAGTCTTATAATACTATCCCTAATGTGTAACAGTTTCGACTCACAATCCAACTGTGGTAATAAGAGATAAGAGATAAGATAATGTTGAGGAAAAAACATTATAAAGCTCATAAAAGCCAATTATACATAATAGAACACCTGTAATAAATAATAAGGCTGTGTTTACACTTGGTCCTGGTTTGGTCTTGGTTAGAGCCCAGTTTAGTCCTGATATAGACTGGCTTTGATCCTGTTCTAGTCCGGGTTTAGTTCTTTCTAGTCCATGTTTAGGTAATATTGGTGGTTTTCAGATTCTTGAATGTGATGATGTCATACTACCAGATGGGGTAGTATGACCTATAGACATCACAATATTCTAAAAATCCCTATAGTTTAAAACAGAGGGTAGGCCAGAATTCTACGGTGGAATTGGCAGATTCGTTGAGCTGGTTTATAGCTAATATCTCTGTAATTACTGAAACAAAAACTGCCAGTATAAATAAACAAAAGTGAAATCATTTTGCCCAATAGCCCAGAAAGTGGTGGCATTATTCAACTCCAAATGTGTGATTGTTGTCAGTTGAAAGGACTTTAAGCCATTAATATTGTAGCGCTGTGGCCCTAATCCAAAATAAATAGGGCCCACTGATGAGGTTTGAATATTTCGTTCAAAAAATAGTGACTCTCCCATAGAGTTACATAGACCATATCCAAAATATAAATTCAGAAACGCTGAACCTGATTTTTTTTTTTTTCTATCAAAGACCCCATATTACACTATTTTCTGATTTATGTTATAATGTTTCCACATCAAAAACATACCTGGAGTCGTGCTTTGTTTCATTCACACACGTTTAACTTTAAGTTCTTCTCTCAAACAGAAGACACTGTTCCACCTTGTCATGTGTTTTTAAACTCCACACACCTTCACTAAAATCATTTCAGCCCTGGAATTTCCGATCTCTGCTGAACTAAACATGGAACAAAGCATTTTGGTGATGTAGACAAACTAATAAGAAAGGATTACTCAGGCATATGTGAATGAAACGAAACACAACTCCAGGTATGTTTTTGATGAGGTAAAAGTGTTCTCACATGGCTAAAAGCTCACAATTTTTTGAAAAATAGGACCTTTAATGACTAACCTGTAGAACTTGCTATATTACAACAACATTCTACATTTTAACCTGATTCATTTTAGCTGTCCCCCATCTGCATTAAATATTACTGGCCTATAGAACGCTGTGACGTCATTTGAAACATTTAGCTAGCGGTTGCGATACTACCATACAGCGAGATATCCCTACGCCCTTTTAGAGATCATACAAGGCTCTATATTTTCTCCCTCCGTGCCTGTCCATATTCATGAGGCTGGCCCGTGTCGGTGTCGCTCTCCTCCTACTCACTCATCAGCCAAATGTTCTCAGTCTTCAGGAGCTTCTGCGGGCCAAATGTGCGGCGTATGGATCCAGCGTGACCCCCCACTGAAGAGAGGGCCGAGTACAGGCTGCCATCTGAGAAGGAGAGAGAACAGAGATGAGAGAGAGAGAAAAATCACTTTGAGGGAGAAACTGGCTTTGATGGATGGATACGAGCTTTGGAGTCACAGACAGAGATGAGAGAGGGAAGCAGATAAAGAGAGACAGACAGAGAGAGAGAGAGAGAGAGAGAGAGGGACAGAGAGAGAAACAGAAAGTCACACAGAAAAAAGACAGAGATAAGGAGAGAGATAAAGAGAGTCAGTGGCTTTGATGGATGGATACAAGCCTGAGAAAGACAAATGCAGAGAGAAAGAGGCAGAGAGAGAGAGAGAGAGAGAAAGAGAGAGAGAGAGAGAGAGAGAGAAAAACACACACAGGAAAAGAGAGAGAGTTTTAGAGAGAGAATGGCTTTGATGGGTGGATACAAACTTGGGAGTCAGAGAGAGAGGGAGCAAGAATGAGCAAGAACAGAGAGAGGGAGAGAGACATAGAGAGAGAAACAGAGAGAGAGAGACAAAGTGAGAAAGAAACAAAGAGAGGAGGAGAGAAACAGAGGTTTTTCGTGGATGTATATAAGCTTAGGAATCAGAGAGAGAGAGAGACAGACAGAGAGAGAGGGAGAGAAAATGGGAAACAGGGAGACACAGAAACACAGAGAGAGAACATGAGAGAGACACTTTCAGGGAGACGGAGGCTTTGATATATGGATACAAGCTTCTGAGAGAGAGACAGAGGGCAAGAGAGAGAGAAACGGAGATACATTTTAACACCTTTATTGTGTCTGTCAAAAGAGAGAGGGAGAGAGAAAGAGAGAGAGAAAGAGAGAGAGAGAAAGCGAGAGAGAAAGAGAGCGAAGAGAGGAGAACACTTTCAGGGAGACAGTGGCTTTGATGGATGGATACAAGCTTCGCAGAGAGAGAGAAAAAAAGAGCAAGAACATTAAACACAGAATAGAACAGTGGACCCGCGAGGCTGTAGACTCTGGGATAAAATATACAAGAAAAGAGAAGGAGACATCAAGTGGCAGAGCGCATCCACCAATCACAGCCCTGCTCTTTATAGGTGCTGTCTCCATAGTGACACAGAGAACACTGGAAAAAAGAGGAATGTGTAGAATATGTGAACGTGACTTGAATTCTGAATAGTTATCATGGTAGTGACTTTGATTTATCTTATTGTTAGACCTGCATTATTTGTTCCACAGGGGTATTCAAGCTAAATTAGGTGCCAGAAGGGTCAAATTATTGCATTGAAAAAAAGAAAAAAAAAACAAAACATATTGCTGTAGTGGATGATTATGCTTCAGTCATTTAAAAAAAAAGGAAAAAAAGAAAGAAAAATTACCCGGGCACAGCGACTCACATATTACAATATAATAATAAAGATCAAGAAATAAATGGTTAGAAATAACTGAAGTAGGAAAAATCGCAAAAGGTGTGTGTTAAATAAAGTACTGATAGGTGAACTGGTTTGTATATAAAAAAAGGAAACATATTGTAAATATAAATTGGGATTTAACTGCCGACCTTTGTGGATGGACCATAGACTGTATAATGAAGTGGACTAAGGGAGTGCGGCATCACCCATAGCGTTTGGCTCCAGTCAAATGAAGCTCATCGAGGCTAGCGGTTATAGGGGTGAATATGGAGCCGAGTACTGTATAAGGTACCGACCGCAAGGTCATAGCAACCAAAGTTAATACGATCAAAATGACAAGCCTGACAACAGCATTTAAGGAGAGCGGGACAACAGTTTTCCAGTGTAAAGTGAACTGGAGTGAGAGTAGATTTAGACGGAAGCGCGCCCATGATCTTTTCCTATTTTGAATGTGGCAGCGAGCAGGTTAACTACGTCCATTTATATATACAGTCTATGGGATGGACAAACTTTCTAACCACTTCCGGCCACATTTCAAGTTTTTGGTTGTTTTTTTCTATTGTAATCAAGGGTTTCAGCTTCCTGGTATATGCAACGTTTTTTAGGACTTTTTCTCATTCAAAAGATAAAATATTTTGTCTTAAATTGTTCATCATTTTGACAACAATCCTAATTTCTCATAGTTCTAAAACCACCGCATAGTAGAAAAAACCTTTCTCAAATAAAATAATAAGTTGATGGTTTACCTCTAAATTACAACAATTACAGCAACAATTAGGGTCTGAAATGTTCGAAAATTCTTGTAATAAATAAAATAAAATCTAAACAACTCCTCGAAGATGCATATTTCGAATGTTACAGAGTCATCGGAGTCATTTGAGCAAATATATTCATTTTTCAGAGAGCGTGGTAAAGTAGAAGCAGTGGGTGCTTCGTTAGGACTGATCGTTATTAGAATGTGAGGAGAGGAGGACCGGCTCGTTGGCTTCTAAATCGATTCCAATCAGAGAACGCTCCCACCCACCGCGCAACCGGAGCCATGCCAGGCTACACAAACAAGCCCCTGTTCATTAGGCTGGTTTAGACGCAGTGAGTGCGCCTGTCGCTAACCTCCTCATGAGATCACCCGAGCCCTGGTCTCCATCAAGTCACTTAAGGTAATGTAGCGTTGTATACAGGCATTAGGAGTCTGTTTGAGCGCTGTATGAACAAGATGTGTCCTAGTGGGTATAACGGAGGGTCTACGTCTACTACTGATACTAGGCAAGGCAAGGTTAGTTTATTTGTATAGCACAATTCGTACACAAAGTAATTCAAAGTGCTTTACAGAATAAGAAAGGCATTAAAATCACAATACAACAAATCAAACATCATCATAAAATTAACATTAAAGGAGAAAGTGGAGAGTAAAAACTCTTCAGTCATACGCACAGCTAAACAGAACCGTTTTGAGCCTGGATTTAAACTTTGTCAAAGTAGAGGCCTGTCTCACATCTTCAGGAAGACTGTCCTAGGTTTTAGCTGCATGAAACTGAAATGCTGATTCTCCATGTTTAGTCCTGACTCTGGGCACCAGCAGGAGGCCGGTCCCTGGAGTCCTCAGAGTGCGAGATGGTTCATATGGCACTAACATGTGGGAAATGTACTTTGGTGCTAGGCCATGGAGAGACTTGTACACAAGCAGAGCTGCTTTAAAGTCTATTTTCTGATTACCCCTAAATTTCTAGCCTGATTTGAAGGTTTTAGAGCGAGAGACTGGAGGTGACTGCTGACACTTTCTCTATGTTTCTGTGGGCCAAAGGCTATGACTTCAGTCTTGTCTGAGTTTAGCTGGAGAAAGTTGTTTTGCATCCACACACTGATCTGTTGGATGCAGTGGCAGAGTGAATCCACTGGTCCATATTCACCTGCTGCCAGTGAGACATAGATCTGAGTGTCATCTGCATAGTTGTGGTAGGACACATTGTTGCTGTGTATTAGCTGGCCTAACAGCAGCATGTAGAGGTTGAACAACAGGGGTCCCAGGATTGACCCCTGGGGCACCCCACAGGTCAGGGACATTTTATCTGAGACACATTTTCCAATTTTAACAAAGTACTCCTTGTTTTCAACTGTTACTACTACCACTACCAATACCATTACTAACATTGCCACTGCTACTACCAATGCTACTACTACTACTACTGCTATTGGTAAAACTTGTTCTTTAACACAATAAAATGACTGTTAACAAGTTAAACTGCATTTGACCCAATCAACTCAGTGCACTGCTCAGAATCCCTGTCTACAAAATGAGGTGTTATTTACAGGCATTACAAGTTCATTTCAGCAACATAAGAACATGTCCTGGCGGGGTTAGGTACATGTAGAGGAGGTAGTGGTGCAGTGGATCAAGTGATCACCCTTCAACGAGTGGATAGCATTTTCTAATCTCACCATAAACACTTCACCCATATTGCTCATTCCAGTTTGTTGTTATGTTTTCAATTGTATAAATGAGACTACTACTACTACTACTACTACTACTACTACTACTACTACTGCTACTACCTACTACTACTACTACTACTACTACTACTACTGCTACTACTACTAGGGTTTTTTATTTTATTTGTGACAACGCTAGCCTAAACACACCGTCTCTCTTGGTTTCCATTCAGTCTACTATACATTTGTACTGTCTTATAATACGCCTACCACTCCTTCTCACCAATGCATCTGAATCACGTTAGGCCCTGATCTTCACGCTCATAAGGCCACTCCATTAAACTGCCAAAGAGTCTTTCGCACATTTCATTTTGAGTTATTATTCCACGACCTCAAACTACTAGCTTTATTTTACGGTCACAAATTCATCAAAGGCTTATAGATATATATATATATTCATAGCCCTTCAGTATAGCTTGATTTAACATTAGCAAACAGGCTGGGGAAAGCGTTGTTAGCGCTTGACTGATAGCATCTTTAACCTTGCGTTGTTTATTGATGACTTCAATGAGCTCCTTCAGACTGGAGCAGTGGTTCTCATTAGCTGCCATGTGCTTTTAATTGGACTGCGCTACAATGGAGGTAAATTGGTGCAACCGGGACGTAATTGGCATCAGTTGTTTAAGCGCGGCGATGAATGGCGTTTAAATGCTACTTTTTTCCTCCAAGAGCAGGCTTGAAGTACAGGGAGGCGTTTGGTACCAGAGTATGTTCATTTGCACGTTATGGGTGAATGAGGAGTGATTAGAGAGACAGTCCTACCCAACGAGAGGATGGGAGTGTAGTGGCGTGCAGCTGTGACAAAACTCAGTACGACGCATTTGGATAGCTTTGTTCTAAAATAAGACGGTCGCAGTTTGAAGTAGCTTTGATGATGACAAATTTGGGCTAAATATTAAAATAATTATATTTTTATTTCAAAGCTTGAAAAGTTGTCTACTACTTGTCGTCCATTTCAGTTTTTTTTGTCAGTAGCTATATTAGAAGATACTAATAGAAGCCGCTAACCTGAATAAAACCAGACTTAAAGGCAAAAGCATCTGTTGAGGTGAAAATAAGTCAACTGTGTACTGTCTGCATCTAATTCTAAAGCGTTTTACCGTCCGGGTAACAGGAAATTTGAGGTTAGCATGCTAGTTGTTAGCTTTAGCATCACGGCAAAACTCCACACTGGTCTTGGAGAATTGTGAAAAGTGCTTATAAACTCATCATGGTGAATAATTAGGACACTTGGAATGCATAAGGTAAGTGAGGAATAACTTCGGACCACTGCAAACAATTTAAAATGAACTAGTTCTGTTTTTCACGTTTTTAGGACTGTAAGCAAAACAGTAATCAAACATCTCATTTACTTTGTGCAATTAATTTTTGACAAGGTAAAAAATGGGTTGCTCACATTATTTGCTCTCCACAGGGCAATTAAACACAACAAAGCTACAGTAGTATTCACTTTGACCTTTTTAACGTAGTGGACCAAAACAATGAAACACAAGCTAGACTGCCGTGGAGGAGCCATAATGTGAGCCACTGCATGTCTAACATTACCCAGTGCAGTTGAACGCCTCTTCTAGTGTGGTCAGAGTGTGTCCTGCGTTTACGTTTTGGAAATCCTGTTCAAATTGGAGAAAGGCTGCTCAGTTTTCTTGGCATAAATGCAAACATACTGAACGAAACCCAAACTTAAATCAGGGCAGAACTGGATTTACATTTGGCAAGAAAACTAGATCACCCAGTATCAAATTTAGGACAAAACTCAGAATTTAGTTACAACTTATCTAAGAGATGGTTTAAACTTAACCAAAATATGTTAAGCCAAAGATTCATTTAGGAATATAAAGTGATCAAAGACATCACGGTAATGCTAACAAACATTAGCGCACTTTCTGATTCTCAGAGGATAAAAACACTACTAGACGCAGACAGTACTCAGCAGTCTTATTTCTACCCTCTCTTTTTCTACATCAGCTGCTTTTACAATATATCTGTACTGGGGCAAATTAGATTTTAGCCAAATATATAGAAAAATCTGTTCTTGGGTTGTTAACCATTAACACAATGTATGCTCTCAGGTAGGATTCAAACCAGCTACCATACGGTAATGGTGATGCCTACCCACTGCGCCACTACCACTCCACATAACCTAATTTGAGTGACTGGTGTAATTTTCAAATAACAGCTAAAACAGACTGTGGTGACAGGAAACGATCACACAATTAATAGCATTCATTTAAAAAGGTCTATAATTATGGTAATCACAAAGAAAAGAATACCACATTAAAATATGAAACAGCATACTAACAATCTGGAAATTATCATATTGCATAACTAATTGGTATTAATTCCAAGTAGCTCTATTATTTCAAATTTTGCTTGCTATATCAGTAAACTAATTATGAGCCAGCATCCAAGGAAATGTATTATCTAGCATTAATGTGCGGCAAAAACCAAACCAAAACAAGTATCAGTTGATGTGAGCAGAGTAGCAGTGGGTGTGAGTAGAGTAAGAGTCCATGTGACCGCAGTATCAGAAAATGTTAGCGAAGTGGCAGTGTATATGAGTAAAGCTGTACTAGCAAGTGCAGTTGATGTGAGCGGAATACTAGTAGATGTGAGCGGAGTATGAGTCGATGGGAGCGAGTACTAGTTGATGTAAGCAGAGTACTAGTTGATGTAAGCAGAGTACTAGTTGATGTCAGCAGAGTACTAGTTGATGTAAGCAGAGTACTAGTTGATGTAAGCAGAGTACTAGTTGATGTAAGCAGAGTACTAGTTGATGTCAGCAGAGTACTGGTTGATGTACTAAGAGTACTAGTTGATGTGAGCAGAGTACTAGTTGATGTGAGCAGAGTACTAGTTGATGTGAGCAGAGTACCTAGTTGATGGAGCAGAGTACTAGTTGATGTGAGCAGAGTACTAATAGATGTGAGCAGAGTACTAGTTGATGTGAGCAGAGTATGAGTCAATGGGAGTGAGTACTAGTTGATGTGAGTAGAGTGCTAGTTGATGTGAGCAGAGTACTGGTTGATGTGCACAGAGTACTAGTAGATTGGAGCAGAGT
>KN470878.1:33503-45813 GCA_000787095.1 Periophthalmodon schlosseri
GACCTTTAATGGAGTGGTCGTAATGAAAGCATAACTGAGCGACAGGCTGTTTAAAAATGTTGTAATGAACTGAAACTGACGACGGTGGAGTGGTGTGAGACTTGGATATGTTTTAAAACTATGCACCATTTAATTCATTTTTAAAGCTTATAAATAAAAACATTTTTATTTATACTTCATACTTTTTTCCGCATGGCCCTCACAGCTATTTCAAAAACGGGGGGCCATACTGTGGGACGCACGACAGGAGCGGGGGTCTACAGCTGAATTTTAAAACAATATTCATTTATTTCATGTAGGCTCACAGTCTAAAGCGTGTGTCCTCCTGCTCCTCCTGCTCCTCCTGCTCCTCCTGCTCCTGCTGCTGTTCTGTCCCTGTTTCCTTCTCAGTCTAATAACCGATGCTTAAGTTCTAACAAGTAAATAAAGGTGGAATTTTAGTCATATTGCAAACAGGAAAACATGAATGAAACAATTTACCCGCATAAACGAGTTGAAACCTTAACCCCTTCTTTTTAAATGATCGCTGAACACATCAAGATGAAATCAAAACTCCCAAAGAGCTAAAAGTCTGCAGCGTCCGGCTGAGGTCGGGCCTTGCGTAGCTGCTTCCTCCTCTGCCTCTGCGCTCGAACTACAAGCTCACGTAGTTCACTTTAAAGAGGGCGTTTCATGGCAGTACGCAAATTGATGAGATAGACAGGAAACGGCCGCAAAGGCGATGCCAGGTTTCATGTCGTGACGAGCCGGTTGGTTATGAAGATTAGACTAGATATTGTAATGTCTTTGTTGCTATAGCACCAGTATGTTTAATATAAGGTTACACACGGGCATCTTTTCTGCATCTGCAAATATTTGTCACTTAATTTTATGTACTTCAGTTGTTTCCTGTCTTTGCTTCATGTCGGTCTTGTCTCTTATAGATATAGATCATAAAGACACGCTCAAAGATTATGGTAAATGCATTAAGGAGCAAACGAGGGGTAGCTCTGACGGTGTCCTCCCCGTGACCTCTTTCATGACACAATAAGCCCCAAATGGCAGACATAACGGTGGATCAAGTGCTTCAAAGTGAGTCAGCCAGAGATATAATCCAACAGGCCTCTTCTGGTGATAAATGAGGCTCGTAGCAGGAAAGAGCCACGTTGTAACCGGCGTGACACCTGCACTTCACCGGCTCAGTACATGTCATTTGTGTGGCTCTAAGAGAAAAAGGAATGAGGTTTTAAGTTTCAAGTACCTCGAGTATATTTGAACTTTTTCATACCATCCAATAAAAAATGGTCCAAATAAAAACATCCTTGCCACAATAAAGGATCCACGAGTAGAAAATGAGCTTATTTTTCACAAAAAGACACATTAAACACAAAACTATAAAAGATCACTGAAGACATATATATATGGCCTATTACATGGGTTGAAATCAGTTGAAACAAGTTGTTAAATGTGCATTATGTGACTTTTCTGGCAGTGACCACCCAGCCCCTGGTTCCAGAAGTAAATCCTCATGCGTTTTTCCGATTTTCCGACTTTCCAAAAAAAATTCATATTAAAAGTTTGAAAGCTCAGGGCTAATCGTCTTAATCGTACATTTTATACGTGCTTCTCGGACTTAAAACGACCGTGTTATGGATGTTAGTTAGATATTAGTTACCAAGTAGCTAATTAACCTCCGCGGTTAAGTCTCGCTTGTATTAAATCGCAGGTGTTTTTATTGCTAAGAAAAACAGGCATCTTTCTGGAGTGCGCTTTGCTCTCCACAGATCTGACCTGTAACCTGGCCTGGTCACATCACCTGCTTGTCTTCGTGGCGTTTAATGCCACACTATGGAACATTTTAAGCGACGCAGTAATACCTTCTGTGTCGTGGAAGCTCCGACAGAAAAGTTGCATAGTGCACTTTTAAAATACTATTTCTTGGTTTTATGTACAATTTCAAATGAGGTAAATTGTGTGTTTTTGATCATTCCTGTTTGTTAAAATTCTGGTTTCTACAGGATCTGGTGCCCTACGCTCAGAATAGCTCAATCAGCTCTTTTTGCCCTGTTACCATGGTGTTCAGACCAAGGTTAGCCATTCTATGCTCCACACAATGTGCCCTCCTTTTTCCAAGACCGTATTGTTACCAGGCATGTTTACCTTGGTTATCCTGTAATAATCCATGTCCAGCACAGAAAGAAACAGCCCAAATTGATTTTCCTTTGCTTTTATTGTGATGTTGGAGTGTTCGAGAGGTTCCCACTAGAAGCGCAACCTCCCGCGTTACTCTTCACCTTGGACTAAATAAATGGCGAGCTGCACGGGGCCTAACCCGCAGCACTCGCGTAAACACCTCGCTCTGTGTTTTTGTGAGTCCGGGCCGTTGTTTGTGACGGTGTCTTCAGTGACGGACTGGAAAAGATGCACAGATCTCACGAGAAGTGGCCAAGAGGTAAAGAACATTTGTATGGTTTATTAGGACACTTTACACGTGATAAAACGCTCACGAACAACCTGCTCATCTGAGAAACACTTCTCAACCTCGAGTCTATATGTTACATATGTTTATATGTTAGAGGCTTTTCAGTGTGTGTGTGTTTATCTATGTATGTGGAGCAAGTGATCTGTCCTTCATATTATTTACACTATATTTTCTTTTTCTTTGTTTTTAATCAAATGAAGAATTCGTTTGAGCAGAAATGATTCCAAACTTCTCAGGTTATTTGAACATAAACGTGTCCGACTGTTTCTTCCTCCGTGTGTCAGACCCTCTCAGTCTGAGGCGCAGTTTAATCCAGACTAAACCCACCTCTTCTCTCTGGCGTTTGCTTCTCGCTCGGCAGGACATCTTTGGTGTTTTATTATTTTATTTTAGTTTTATCGTCCTTGGCCGTCGTGTCGTATTTTCCGTGTATCTGCTTTAGTTTGCTGTTGTTTATGTGAAGCACTTTGGGCAGCTTCAGTTGTATTTGAAATGTGCTATATAAAGTCTTTTTTGTGGTCAAAGCATTAAAACCTCTTTAAATGAATATCATGAGGAAGGAAGTTGTAGTTTTATTAAAAGCCTCTGGTACGCGCCCGCTCCCCTCCCCCCCCTCCCCCCCTCGTGCATTATGCCCGTGCTGATGTCACATTGATTATGCTGATCATAAACTGCCTTTGTTTGTCCCGGGCTGCTCCTGTCACTCATCCATCTGTGGGAATGAGGAGAAGTCACACTAAAAGCAGCATTTCCATGTTCTGTGTTTCCAGGTCACACAGATTCACAGTCCCGGCGGACGCCGGCGCTGCTCCTCCTGATCTTCGCACTCTCGTATATTAATTGCTTTTTAATGTTCCTCTTCTCTCCCGAAACTTGTCGTATACTAACAAATCAACAATAATAAGGTTCTTTTTTGCAGTGGGAGGCCTCAGCCAAGACTAAAAGGGTACAGTCACTGAATAATCCATGCATCAAGTCGAGGCTCTAAGCTTGTAAAAGAGAACTTGTAACAGAAGGCCATTTGGCTTTCTTTCCACTTTTTCCCCAGTGTCCCGCGCTCCAGCTGTGTTCTTGTCACAGGACGGGACTGTGGTGTGAGCGAGACTGCGAAGATGCTGCGCTCGGCCAAATATTCCCGCTGACACGATGAGCCGTCCTGACGTGCCCGTCCCTCTTGAGCCAAAAAGCAGAAATTAGAGACAAAAACATTCATATTTAATCCAGGCCATCAAAGGAAAACTGTGCACTTTTCACCGCACCATATGTTAAAGGGAATTATAATTTAAAGACAAAGCAACGAGATTAAAAAGTTTCTCAAAAGGCCACACAGAAAAAAATGGTAGTTTGAGTGAAACCAAGTCTCTCATTTAATAAAATATATATAAAAATATATATTTGATCAGTTTATTTTATGAGCTTAAACAACAAGTCTCATTCAACCAAAACAAAGAGGACTGATCCAGCAGAACTTGAAGTCAATCTAAAGCAGGTGTTTGCAGGTTTACAGCCACAGGAGGAAGGCTGTCGGACCAGAGGAAGAAACAACTGAATTCATGAAATATGTCAAGAATAAGAAATAAAACTCATCTGAAAACTGACTCAGGACCAAACTCATTTACTGTAAATGTAACAATAGGATTTAACAACATCCCTCACATTCATATACTGTGTATGCCAAGCTTTTCAAATACAATTACAATGGCGTCAACAAAATGTGGAGAGGAAACTCAATCCTCAGGATGTGCCTTTAAAATTGGGTGTTACCAACAATTGGTTACAAACTGGGAACAAATGACACGCTGGATTCATTTGTAAGGCTTAAGCCAGCCTTTGACATTTGTGCTCAGTAGCCTGCAGCAGAAACAAGAGCTTAAGCTGCTCTAACGTACAACTTGCCACTGAGTGTAACCTGATGCGTCTCCCCAACACACCAGGGAAGCAAACAGCGCGGTAATCAAATGTTCATATAATTTGTTAATATACAAGAGGTCAAAGCACCAAGACGTCATTAGTGAGTTTACTGTAACACTGGCCATTACGGCCGTCTTCCTGTCGCTGCAAACGCTCAGCGTGGGTCAGCCAGTCTGCGTCCTCTGCTTTTATTTGTGCATTTAGTTATTTTGGCTTCTTTGTTCAAAAGTGAATTCCCCGACAGACTTTTTTTTGTTTTGTTTTATTAACACTTAAACATTTTTAATATTGGATACATTTTTATTCTGTTGTCCTTTATTCAAGCTTGGAACTGGTTCCAGACATTATCGGCACATTCGATAAATAAAAACAACTAAGATGTATTTTGTATTTTTGTTGTGTATTAACTCTAGTCCAGCTTCTGCTCAACACCGAACACGTGAACAAAGCCCGAGTCCCCTCGTCCGTACGGTCCAAAGCATTGGGTCTTTCTCAGTGAGAAATGTGGCGGCTGTGAGGGGGTCATCAGCGAGTGTTTGGGGCTTGAGTTACAGAGCCTGCATCTGCCATCCGGCCATCAGGCCCTCATATCCATCACTGGCCCATGGCGTGGTGCAGCCCGGCGTTTGTAAAAACACCCAGAGGAAATGGAGTCTCTGGGCCAGACAAGAATAAAATTAGCTTGATGACTAAGTTCCTCCTCGGGCCCAGTGGGAATAGAACTCTGCCATTTGTTTTCATTACTTCCCTTTGCAGCCGACGCACGACCACTTGGGCTCAACTGTGGTTTGGGGATAGGGTCCGAGCGGCTGACTGCAGCACAATAGGCCTGTGACAATATACAAAAATACACAAAACTGACTCACACGGGAGAAAAATCAATACTATATGTAAGTCTTAAAAGAGGCAGACCTCTGCCTCCGGTGTAAATATTTAACTCAAAATAAAGGTAATAATGTAATAATACACATTGTGTCTTATATTAAAACACTAAAGGCGCACACACTTCACACTTCACTGAAACTTGTGCAAAGTCTTTGTCTTTGTGCAAAGCGTCTCCTGCAGAAGCCAGCGTTTCCCTGCAGCAAAGGGCTTTAATCAGACAAATCCACTCATAAACACGGCACTTTGATTTTCTGCTGGTCCATGTTCACTCGTGGAGGTGACATTACTGTTGGAATTGTTCCACCACCTCTTGTGCCATGCAATATTGGCTTTGGCCACTTTATTGCATTTGCCTCGGAATATCTAATAAACACACAAAGGTTGTAAAAATTGATTTGCTCACAAATTCTCATTCGTCTGTAATGGAATGACCTAAGCAAACTTTTGCCGTGGCATTGAAGCTGTAAAGACGTGCGTTATATTTTTGTTTTGTCACTTTGTGAAATAGAAAGAAAATATTTCGTCTCAGTTCATGTAGCGCAATACGATTCAATGAGCTAATGGTTCCCAAATATATCACATAAGATTATTCCAACTCACCTCACATAAGCTCAGATAAGATCATTCCAGTTTATACAAATAATCAAAGAGCTTGTTGCTGTTCTAATTCTACATGTTGTTAAATGCAGGAATCGTGATAGTTTTTTTCAGTACAAAAATAACGTGGGACGTGTTCACAGTCGTGGCCGTGTCTCTCTTTGGTCCAGTCCACACATTTCTCACACGGACTCAGAGAAGGAGATTAGTTCCAGCTTTTACCCCGTGTGCCTGTTAGGACTGAAGTGAAGACATCTTGTACTTCTTTAAAGCGTGTAGCATTAACACCTTTGCCCCTTGTGTAAACCTGGAGTGCTGACCCACAGCGAAGAGCGAGCACCAGAGAGCGGAGTGACCCAGAAATACGGCACAGCCTCCGCAGAAGCTCTCAGCCTGCGGAGGGGCGGCTCTGTGGAGGGGCGGCTCTGAGCTCACGCTGTTTGTGTTTGGGACAGACGCGTAGATAGGCTCACACACAGTGGTTTCCGCGCTTCTCGGGGACTTGGGTTCATTTCCTGGAGGCTGATCGTAACCTTTACCATAGTTAGTCGCCTAATCTGTCTGTTTTAACCCATATCTTAAAGTTAAAACAAGTTGGCCATCTGATAATAAAGGATTTACGTCACACGAACCTTTTTTTTTTTTTTTTTTCTGCTGATTTTCAGTATGTCCCTACAATGTGATACTGATTCCCGCTCGCACAGCAACATAATGACTTGTTTGTAAGAAAAAAAGCTATGGACATTTGCTCCAGCCCAGAACTTGAAAGACACATTCCCAGCAGCAGCACGGTGGTGTTTTAAAAGTGCGTTAAGAACAAGAGAAGAAGAGAGAGTGCAGACGACATGAGTCCCAGTTACCTCACAGACTCTGATCAGAGCAGGAAGTGATTTACTCTAATGTCTCTCTGCATTGTGTCTTTGTCCACCCACAGCTCCACAGGCCGCGCACCTCCAGCCGGGGGCCCCGCAGGTCACGGAGAGGGTGCCTGTTTATGTCCCGCGAGTGAAGGGGAGGACGAGCGGAGGGGCGGTGAGCTTCCCGGTGACGAGAAAGGCAAATAAAGGGAAGAAAAGCTCGACTTCCTCAGCTTAACGTGCCCCTGGGAGGAGTGAGGGAAGAGAGAGCGGGCGAGAAAGAGTGAGAGGTTATGAACTGACAGTGGTCCAAATTTACAACCTGCCGGCACTAAGAGCCCCGACGTGCTTATATCTGCAGCCAGTTCAAACAGAACGCAGCCATGTTTCAATCATCTGGGAACCGAGGTCTCCGGCTCACATCATAGCGTTTTTTTTCCTCTAATTTGTACTTTTGTTTTTTCACTGGAAAGCCCCTGCTGTACACAACACATGCTCCGCAGCCTAAGGACGCTTCCCTGATCCCTTTTCCTGTCCTGGAAGTCGTACATAATAAAAAGTGTGAAGAAACGGTACGGAGGAAGCACTCGCGTTTGCATTATGTTTACAGAGGTAGAGCTCGATCAGAATAAAAGTGTTTGCATAAACCGTAAAAGATTCAGTTTAAAAAATGAAATATTACATTCATATTTAGATACAAAACACAAATCACGTTTTTGACCAATTAAAATGTATAATAAAAAAAAAAAAAATCCCAAAAATGTAGTAAAGTAAACATAACATAACTACTGTGTTAAAAAAGGAAACGGCGAAAACCTTTATTTAAAAAAACACAATCAAATTTTTATGTATTTCTCAAAATTTCCTGAGACAAAAAAAAAAAAAATCATACTTACCAAAAGTAATAAAGGTGGTGCTGTAAGAATGTAAGGCTAGTTTGATTTGAAATGAAAACTGGGCATGAGCGCATAAAGAGAAGAAATGCTTCCCCTTTACTGTGTAATGCATGTTTGATTGCCGGTTGCGGTCGGGACTCGCGGTAACCTGATCCGCTGTTTGATTTGGGTTGAAATAAATGAGCAGAGCGGCGCGGGCCGGGCGACGGGGCGCGGGGGTGTGTGCGTGTGGGGAGGGGGGGGGGCAGGTATGGGGTCAGCACAGTGTCTTTTTCATGTTACAGATTAGAAGCAGATGTCGCTGGGATTACACCACCAGTGTCATCACTCAAGCCTCTGTCCCACCTCCAGACGCACTCTCCAACTCACTCACATGGACCGGCCCCGGTGGAAGCCAGAACACGCACTTGTTTATTATATACGTGAATCTCGTCCGTTAAATCTACGTGTTTTAGAAGAACACGTTTGGAGTCACAGAAATATGGAATAAACGATAATATGGAAACTATTTTACGCCACTCGAACGAGCCTGAGTTGCGCTAAATGGCAGAATGAGACACTTAAGTACTTAGTGAATCATTATGTTATGTTATTATGTTCATTATTTGACCCTCAGCTCAAATGTGGATATATCAGAAAAATATTAAAGACAACTTCCCCGTTACTACAAACAAAAGGTACACGCAGCAATACTGACCCCCAAAAGTACTGTTCTACCTTTTATTTATTGAACGGTAAGTCGACCCAGTTATTCCTGACATTCCTAACTATATTCATAAAAAAACATTATGGTTTTAAAGTCAGAATGCGCTCGATGAACTGTTTAAAATGCCAGGTAACTGTAAATACATCTTAAATAAATGATCCCAGAGGTCAGGTCACACACCAGACCGTCACTCATATAAATCCTATTGTTACAGTTAAAATACAAAGATGTTGTGTCCAGCGTCTTCTCACATTTTCACAATCAAAAACTGAGGAATAAACGATGGCCCACATTTTTCCATTTGACTTCTTCCTTTTACTGACAGACGATCGATGCTGGGCGTGTTCAAGCTGTTCTGAGGAGAAAGTGGAAGTGACCTAATTCTTGGAAAAAGTCAATAATGGAATGACAAAGACACTGTTTAAAATGTTCCTCATATTTGGAGTATATCTTAGTTGGAGCACGTGTGTTTTTCGGCATAAATACTTCTGAAAGTGTGTTCTGTATATAAGTAGTACCCCCCTCTCCCCTCAGGTACAGGCGGGCGGTGCCTGCGGTGTGGAAGGGAGCTGGAGATGGAGCCCAGCCCTGATACTGTAGTTTGGCTGATGGACATGTAAAACTTGGTGTTTGTTTGTGCCACTGCAGAGACAGGACCCTCTTAAAGACGTGCGCTTCGGGCTTCGGGCAAACGCAGCGAGGGCCCCGGATCTGATGCAGCGTGACAGCGGCCGCGCCGGGGCCGAGAACTACGGCGCATCGGGAGCCGCTTTTGTCACGCTGACCGCTGAGCACCCACACTTTAACCAAATGTCAGGGGTTGCACGAGATCAACCAGCGCTACGGGCCAATAATCGCTTTAGTATAAGTAGAAGAAGCGGGGGAAACGTGAACGTGAGGGGCTAAAAACAGTAATGTCATTTTAACAGGCTGTATTCAGTGAGCGCAATGTTTGTTTGCCACAGACTGTAGCAACTGTTGTTGTTCGTGATGCTAATTACTACACAATAAAACAAGAGACAATTATGATCTGCGACTCACTTCACTGTTAGAATGTGATCAACAAAAATACCAGAGAGAGTTGTGTAGAGATTTAATTGTAGAGATTTAAGTTACTCTCCAAACGAGGAATAAACAGGGGACCTTTTAAAAGCAGGAATAATAAAGCTCCATTATCTTGTGAGCTTCTTTGGCTGCTGTAAAAGCTTGAGAACATAGCGCTGGTTCTGTGTCAGGAAGAGGACATGAAAGCCCATAAAGTGTGCTGATAGGGCCATGTGTGTGTCCTGAGATCAGAGGAGTTCGCTCAGCTCCAGTCAGTGTCCAGAGATGGCAGGAGATTTAGAGGTGCTGCTGCCGCTGCAGACAGACTGGTCAAGATTAAAGAACAGAAGATAGTTGGACATTTAGTGAAGTTCAAAGGCCACTATATAGCAGCTTTTCTACAAAGGAAGCTCGAAGATAGTGGCCCTCAAAACACGCACCAATGATAAGTGTTCAGAGTGCGCAAGGCTGAGGAGCAACTATAGCTTTGTGTGGTGAAAAATCATTCCATGCGAGTTTTATTTTCAGTAATATTTAGTGAAATACCTATAAATATATTCTTCAAAAGGGATTACAAAAATAACTTGGTGCTCCACAGGCACCAGCTCAACGGACACGAGCTCAACGGACACGAGCTCAATGGACACGAGCTCCATGGACACGAACTCAACGGACACCAGCTCCACGGACACAAGCTCCACAGACACGAGCTCCACAGACACAAGCTCTACAGACACGAGGTCTACGGACACGAGCTTCACAGACATGAGCTCCACAGACCCCAACTCCACAGACCCCAGCTCCACAGACACCAGCTCCACAGACCCCAGCTCCACACTCCCTCGGCGTGGCCTAATTTTAGTTTCAAAGTGTAATTGTGTGTGTTATCTCCTCCACTACATGACGACTCTGTCCAAGTCCTGAGTGCTTTCTGAGAACAACCCTGGAGCCCGAAAGCTTCCTCTTGAGTCACTATCTCCAGCCTCTCCAGCACAGACTGAACTATTCTAATGTCCCAACAGTCAGTTCTGCTCCATCGGCTGTTTTCACCGCTCTGTCCCACAGTAAACAGTATGAAGTGGTATGTGATTACTGGACACATATAAAGCGGGTTCAAACTGATAGTGCTGTTTCCCAGCCTTTCTCCAGGCGTGGGGCTAGCACAAAGGGACTTGTGACTCCTCGTGGCTGTTAAAATATTGCCACTGAATTGTTAAATAAACGTTCTGCAATGTCGTTAAGTCATTTGAAGCAAACTAGACTTTAGGTGACATCATTTTGACTTGTATCTATATCTCGTTCTCAGACCCAGTTGTCGTCGCGTGTATCTGACGTCATTTATTCATTTTTAATATAGCTTTATGGGCCGACCTCCACCCTTAGATTTATATCCAAAAGCGTCTCCGAGTGAACTGCAATTAACCTTAATGCAACAGGAAGACTGTGGCCTTTGTGCTTCCATAAGTCCCTGTGTGTGGAGGCACATCCATACATTTCCACCCTCCTCCTTTCAGCCTCTCCATGTTACTTTTCAGCAATTGAAATCAAGGTAATGACTGGGCAAGGAAAAAGAATGTTCTTTCAATAGATAATTAGGGATATTGGTTTACCAGGGCCACTCAAAGTCTATTCAGATGTGGGGCTGAGGCCGGCCCTTGTCTGTCGGGCCCAAAAAGCTCCCAAGAGAGACGTTGGCCGGGCTTCATTTCTCTGAGCAGGTGCCTGGCAGGTAGTCAATGGAGACGGCCAGTTGAGATATAGAAAGGAGGCATCCCCCTGGACAAGGGGTCAACATCACAGGTCAGGGGTCATGAGCGGAGGTCACAAGGTCAATGTTTGCTCCACGGAACAAGCCAAATGACCGGAAATGTAGCCTTCACAAGAACAGTCAGGGTTTTTTCACAGTTGCTTCATGCGTCGATGATCAAAGTCGATTGTTGTTGTTTGTTGTTTACTAAAGAAGAAGATATGTTCTGAAGTCCTCCCTGTCCTCCTGCTGCGGACGAGGTCAGAGGTGTTTGCTCTATAATATTTGATGAAATCTCCGAGTGCAAAAGTCACTTGACCACTGCTCCACACGAGAATCAGGTCCTCCAGCTCAGGGCTCCCAGGCTGCGCCTCAGACCTCCGTAGATGTTACCGCTGACAGAGGAAAAGGCATTTCTGATGTTTCACTGGTGGATATGAGCCAAAAGCCAAAATTCTATCGTGGTCTAACACATGTTGGAGAACATACTAACAAGCTACAAACTATTTTGTGTTAGCATTTGTACCAATAAGCATAGCAGCGTATCCAGTTTGCATGTCATTCTTCCTTCTCTAATCAAGTAGAAAGCCCGTGAAGTGAAGATCTCATTTCTTACAGGCCGCCTGTTTACAGCATCAGGGGGAGGCTATATAAACAGCGCACTGCAAACCGGGACTTTCTCTTAATGCATCGGTCGGGCCACTCAGCCGGCATATGCCAGATATAGGAAACCCATAGCATCAGTGGCTCCGTATCGGCCGGAGAGGTCAAAGGCCAGCGGAGGTCAGAGGTGTCGTCCTCCTGTCTCATTATGAAGTGCATTAACGTCTTCTCTCCGTCCCGTTACGTCCAGATGGCGGCGGGGCCGGGGCAGATGCCCCTTTTTCTCATCCAAACCCCACCGCCGAGCATTAAAACTGCTCTATCATTAAGACATCATATTTCAAAGAAATATGGACGTCCCCGACGACCGCGGCGTTCCTCATCGATCCGGACTCCGGTCGTGACGTCTTGGGAATAAAAGTGGAATAGAAAGATTGACATAAAAATCAAGCATCAGCTTAAACAAAGAGTCAGTTTAGGAGGAAATGGACCAGAGTAGAAACAATGTCACTTTTGTTTCTCTGAATGACGTCCAAGTAAACAGCGCCCCCTGTAGTGGCATTACACACAGTTTGTGTAAACGAGCGTCACACACACACACAC
>KN470879.1:3797-75852 GCA_000787095.1 Periophthalmodon schlosseri
AATTCGATCATTTGGGTAAACACTATAATACACATTAATATTGTGACTTTTTACAGAATAGATTCCTCACCAACCTTGATTAATCACAAGTTTACGGACTTTATACAGGTTGAAAATAGTGATAGAGCTTGTTGATATAAGTATTAGTTCCTGATGTGTTTTTAGTTGCAGCATATTCTTTGTACTTCGTTAATCAAGTGAATAGCCAGTACTTAGCTTGAGTACTGTCTGTTGGTCATTTCTCCTCTTTTTAAAGACCTGTTCATTGTCCAGTAAATCTGCAGACATGATCTTTACTGTTATGGAGCGCTAGTAAAACCTTTATGAGGTTAATGGCCAGAGAGTCTACAAAATATGAAAAAGCAATAGTCTTATATGGGATCGATCTTCATAGTAGTTTACAGCCGATTGTATCATTCGATCATCTCCTTCATTCGTCAGAGGTTAGTGTTGAGTCTTCTCCACTCATTATGGTTTTATGGGGTTTAGTAACACGATTAGTACTGACATGAGTGTAACTATAATTAACCACAATTTCAATAATATTGAATATGAATGACCATTTACTGCTCTCAACAACAGACAGTAATATACATGTTTTGTTTATTTGCTGTTTATCAAATGGAGGATTATTCTATCAGGTTCAAAGCACTGTGGTCATTACATATAACATATTTACTGCCTTACAAAACTTGCCCGGGTAATGGTTATATTGATACTGGATAAACAAAAACAGAAGACATTTTACTGAAAAACAAAGCCAAAATAAATATTTATTGCTGTGGTGACTCCAACTTCTTTGATAGTTTATTTATTTAAAGGTACAGTATGTAACTTTCTGGAGGTAGAACGTCACCTGCACAATTCCATGGAAATAGAAAGTTAAAACCATACTTCAGAACATTCTCATGGAAAACTAGATACGTTTTATTAGGCGTTGGGCCAATAGCGTCTATCTGCTTTCTTTTGTGAAAACATGTGTCTCCATCAAGGGAGGACATAGAATTCAACATATAAGTAGAATATATTTTACTCAACAGCTTTGTCGATACTGAAGATTATTGCACATTTTCACAAAATTCAAACTTTGATCTTTTAAATTTTTCAGGTAAACGCTATGGCCATGAACCAATAGTATGCCTGAGGTTTTGACCACAAACCAATCAGCGAGCAGCACCGCACAGTTGTTCACTCACAAGATAAACAAACAGCGACTGGAGCTTCATGAGAATAATGCGAGTGTTTGAAGAAGGTGAACATTTGCAGACAACAAAGCTATAATCTTTTGCGTCAACATATCGCCGCCACCACACAGCTGTATGTTTGTAAATTAGTTTAAGATTTCCTAAAATCTTAAACTAATTTAACTAACTAACTAATTAACTAAAATTACCACATCCAAAAAAACTCATTATTCTGCTGGTTTCCTTCTTTTGTGGAAGCTTTTGGTCTTGGTTAGAATGTTAGTAAAGTTGCTGTGAAAGTAGAGCGCAGAGACTTGGTAGAGACAGTCTATGGTAGAAAGCACAATATGAGTCTCAAATAACTGTGACTGCACCACTACAACTCCCCAGCTTTATACCTCACCCCACAAAGCACATTCATGGTTGGCAAAGTTGAAGAACAAGTGGGTGGGGTTTGAGTTGGCAGGTAAATATTTCCAGATGCGCTATTGGTTGATAGCAGAGAATACATTGTCACACTTTGAGATAGCTGTCCGCTGTTTTTGCCTTAAAAACTGTCAGAGAAAAGTTGCCTTTTACCAAAAAACATGTGAGAAATACGACTGGTGACAGGTGTATTTAGATTCCCTGATAAATGTAGATTATGTCAGCAGAAAACACCTCCCTCGGTAGAGATCTATCAACTGCATGAAAAAACTGTTGGCCCACCGCTTATATGCCACACTATGGAATACAGTAGGCAAAAGAGCAACATTTCCATGGAGACAAATGGAGGAGTCCGTCCTCCTGGCCTGATAAGTGAGGTTTGTGGAGACGCAAGCTCGAGTAAGGACACACGTTCAGTGTGCCATTAACCAAAATGAAAAAAAAAAACAACATTCTTTTATTTTAGTCTATTTTATTGCCAAAAGGTTACATACTGTGGCTTTAATTAACATATAAAATAACCTATATTTGATGCAAATACGTGAATATCAGTTTAGTGAAGTTTATTTTGTAAAATGCACACATTGCAAACAACTAACTAATAAAGTAACTAATTGTGACCGTAACATGATCATTTGCTCATGTTAGTGCAGTAATGAGAACGTCTGTTCTCTCAGATGTGGCTATTCATCACTACAAACTCAGCTCAGCTTTTAATTATGGTCATTTGTACTTGTACACCATTCATCATGAGTCTTTCTCGGTACAAAGCAGTCTGCTAGTGCTGCATATTGTCTGTATGCTCTTTGTAAAACGCTGTCGTTGACATTTCAGCAGCTTTGGTTAATTCAAAGTGCTATTGTTATATACAAGAAATAAATACAATACTTACTTCAAACTTGCAGTATTTTATGAGATGAAGCATTCAGGACGCCGCACTTACTCTTCCGGCTTGCCTGTCCCAATCATGGCGCCATTTTGTGAGCAGAGGAGGACAGGGACATTTACAACAGCGTTTTACTGCTCTTCATCACTGAATCATGACTACAAGGTCTCACATACTCCGCAGCTACTAGCTGATATGCTGTTTGTCAATACCCAGGCTATGATTTAAAGGTTAGAAAATGACCTTTAAAATATGAAATATCTCTTTGAAGAAAAAATAAAAATGACTAAACTGTGACCATAAATGTAAACAAAACATGTTTATATCTAATCTTTAGCAGAAGACAGAGTAGCATTTAATCAAATACTGTCAAAAAGTGTATTTACTAAACCTAAAGGGGTTCACAGTAAATAAATAAATACTTCACTATGTATATAACAATAGCACTTTGAATTTACCAAAGCCTTTTAAAGTATAATGAACAAATTGTTTTTAAGAATGATTTCAGGGGTTATGGTTCGGGTATTAAGTAGTTCTTAAGCCTGAAATATTCTTAATAAACTGAATGAAGTCCTTCCTTGTGCTTTATTACGGCTAATGAAGGTGTTGTTATTATAAAGTGTCAGCAAAAAGAAGTTTCTAGCAAAACTTACAAAACTCAAATTGACATTAAAGAAGTACTGACACAAAACATACCATGCATTTTTGTAACTGGTTAATATCACTACCACATCAGAACTGGTGGGGGAGAGGTCGGGAACTTTGTGGTGTTAAAAATGATTGAAGAGAAAAAGAGTTGACTGTTGACACCATGTTTAGTTTAGTTTGCAGTTTATAATGATTATAATGTCATAGAGTTACTTGTTAATATGTTTATGATCACTTGAAATGATGGAAGCCCTTGTGTTTGTTGGTATTCAACACTGAAAAATCTGAATTCTGTCTCTCTTATCATTAGATCTGAGCAGACAAATGGTGTTTAGTATGTACTACACAACAGAGAACAGTGTGTACTACACTGAAAGAAAGAAGTATATACAATTTTTGAATAGTTTTACTTCCAGATCCACCTGCATCCCGGGGCGACAGTAGCTCAGTTAGTTCAGTGTTTTTCCACTGAACCAAAGGTTGGCAGTTCAAATCCCACATAAATATCATTGGCTGAGCAGTCAAATCCACTGACTCACAGGTGGGCGGTGTGATTCCAGCTCCCACAGATGAATACTGTTGTTGACACTTAACCCCTCACCCAGTGTCTGGGTACACTGGTGTATAAATGAGTGTGTGAAAAGTGTTTCCTGGATGTAAAGCACTTCGAGTGCCTTGAAGGTGGAAAAGCACTATATGAAAATGTGACCATTTGCCAACCACACTGTAGTACCCTTTGCTCCTGTGACTGCCCTGTGTACATTTGAATTTTCCCTCCAATGGTTTTGGGGAGGGGAATTCCTGATGGAGGAGCTTCACTTTTCTCTGCATTATTACAACATGCAGATCTAACATCAGCCACAATTAAGCAACATTTGTAAGACTTAAACAAGCTTGACAGATAAATAGGTCATGTTATTGTGTTTGCAGTTTGAGCAGCTCCACTCAGAGCATTTTTTCAGTGTACACAGCAGAGAGCATGACTAAGTCTTTGTCAGAATCACACCATTTAACAATCACTCACAAAGTCAAGTAACAAGTTTGTGTCTCAGTGGAGATGCACAAGACTCACTGGGTAATGAGTTCAATTTTCACCTTTTTGTACAAAGAACTGCTACACATGCTTGTGATGTGGCTATATGTGCAGCTATTGTGTACTGGATGTGCTCATTAATTATTTTGGATAAAGTGTTGGAGGGAACTAGAGAGATAAAACAAGTGTCTAATATGTTTTAATGGAATGGGTTTGTCCATCTTGCATTTAAAAATCAATATAGTCTAAAGGTCATAGACTTTTCTCCATAAAGTGTATATTAAATGCTGTAACATTACTGTCATAAGTCAGTCTTCTGCAGTTCTGACAGGGTTCTGGCAGGTCTGTCTGAAGGAAGGGGCTAACTACTACTGAAATTAACACAGCCTAGTTGTTTCATTTCATTTCATTTATTTTTGACATGAGCTTATTGTTACACAGTGTAACACAAGGAAAACATTTTAAAATAAACACTACAGAAAGACAGAAGCAAAAGCTTATTTGAGCCTACCCCCTTTCACATGTAACAACTGGTAGAAAACAGCTGATTGTTGTGTCCAATACAATACAAAGAAAGAGAGTCACATTTAATACCCCTTTGGTTACACAAAAGAAAACAAAAATAAACAGATATATTCATACTTCCTTTATTTGTTATTTTGTAATGCATTAGTTGATTCAGTGTGTCACCCATACCCAGGCCCATACACATAAGGTGTGCGTGTGCCTGTTTATGAGTGGAAGCATGATCAGTTAGTCAGTGAAGCGCTTATAATCAAAATTACATATCAGTCCGTTACCCTTCACTCAGGGCATAATACTGCAGTACTTTCTGTTCGTACCTACGTTTAAACTGCTCAAGGGAAGTACTACTTTTAATTTCCTCATCAAGCCTGTTCCATAGGTCAACTCCCCATCTGGTAATAAACAGAGTGGTTGTACGAAAACACTGTTTTTTAAAAAATCATTTTATCATGCAGATTATATTTAACTTCTTTATTGCTAAACGTTTGCTGAATTTTACTTGGGAGTGAGTTGTATTTTGCCTTATACATGATTTGCAATGTTTTCAATTTTATCAAGTCTTCCAAGTTTTAATGCTTGTGTTTTCAAAAACAGTGGGTTTGTGTGGTCCCTATATCCTACATTATGTATTGTTTGTATTGCCCTTTTCTGCAGAATAAAGAGAGACTGTAAATTGGTTCTATAAGTATTTCCCCAGACTTTTTTCTTGCCAAATTGCCATTAATTTAGTTTTGGTTTTTTGGGTTTTTTTTTTTTATCATTGAACCAGTCCTTTAGTTTTTCGATATCTGTGGTTACCTTAACAATTGGTGCAAATCCTTTCCACTGCATAGGATAGTAGTATAATCCGCAATTAGAACCAATTTAAGTTTTTCAGACAGATTACATAGATCATTCATATACAAGAGAAACAATAATAGTCCCAACACTGATCCCTGAGAGACTCCCCAGGTGATGTCTTTTGATGCAAATCTGTGCTCACCCAATTGGACAAACTGCTGTCTATCAGTGATGTAATATTTTGAGCACTGTAGTGGATTTCCTCTTATACCACAGTTTAACAATTTATTGATGAGTATATTATGATCAACCGTATCAAAGGCTTTTTTATATCAGTGAAAATTGCAATGGAATATTGTTTATTTTTTAGATTGTTGATAACTTCTTCTACCAGATTTATAAAGGCAAGTGCAGTTGACGAGTTACTCCTTAAAGTAAGGAGTATTTTTTTAGCTAAGTCCATTGAACTACCCAAAGTGTGAGCAGTCATGAGTCACATTTTGCGTGACCGGGGGGCTTGAATGTTCTGTAGTCACTCTTGAAAAAACAACTTTTGGCCAGTTAACAGGATTCAATCTTCCACTGCATTAAGTTTGAGAAATACACTTAACTACAAATATACTAGTAAGTTACTAAAGTTCCTTGGACAATGATTAAAACAAGTGCTATAGTTGGTCACCTAGAGGCAATTTCCTTCATCTCAGTGACCACCCATTCGCTCATGGAGTGAAACACTTTGATTTTACTCTTAATTAGGCGGCAGAGTGGATATTGCCTCAGCTCAAGTGGGGCCCCTGTGAACCCCGATAAGCAATGGTCCAATAACAGCTGAAACACAGGGCTGATGGAGGACAGGGCTGCTGACACAGTGGAACTATGCAGTACAAAGCCACCGCCATGGAAAGTAATTACTCTAAATGTCTGCATCAAAAGTCTAGCAGTTCCTCTAAGTTGTAATAATTCTAGATCAAGTAAGTCTCTAGAACATGCACAATAGGCAAAGTCCTCCAATTAAGTTCTGACCAAGCCTAGCTCAAGATCTGGAAATGGGTCCCGCGCAATGACCTGATGCCCTTGAGGTTTCCCCAGTAGTATTGAAGGATGGGTCAAATGCAGAGGACAAATGCAGTGACAATCAAATTTAATCTTATTCAACTTCTGATAAATATGTTGTGGGCAATGGTGTGTTCCTCCCTATTGATTTTGTGTTCAGTAAAGTTCCATAGAATTAAACTAACACAAATTTATTTCTACGACGTGCCAGATACAACAAGCAATGCATTATCATACATGCACTGATCCACTGATTAGTGGTGGTAAATGGTTTATATAGCTCTTTTCCACCTTCAAGGCACTCAAAGCGCTTTACATCAATGAACCACTCACCCATTCACACACACATTCATACACCAGTGTACGCAGACACTAGGGGCAAGGTAGGTTAAGTGTCTTGTTAAATATTCATCAGCAGGCATCTGTGGGAACTGGAACTACATCACCAATCTGTGGGTTAGTGGAGCTGACCGTTCTGTTGACCGTTGCGTTGAGAACAGGATTCGAACCGCCAACCTTCAGATCAGTGAACAAACACTCTACCAACTGAGCTGCTTTCGCCCCTTAGAAAGAGAAACTGGTTGGAAAGAAAACATCTGTATTATTCATAACTTGTATCGTTTTGCTGGCTTATGTCTATTCTGGTCTCTTCTGTTTGCAGTCTCTACCCTAGCTGCGTTGATCAGCCTTTAATCCACTCTGTAACCCCACATGTATTCTTGCTGACTCCCTCTTTACCTCCTGGGTGCGATGGATGCACTTATTGCCCTGCTTCATCGTGAGTGATCACCCGTCCTCAGCTTCGTTTGTTTGTGCAAACTGCAGCGCTGGGACAAGAGGAAGATTTTAGAGCCACTATGGTGAGAGGAGCACACTCACGGGACAGTAATAGCAGTAATAGGGAACAGTCTGAGGGAGGAAAGATAGCGGGACATTGGCTGGCACTTGTATCTAACTTAGACAATTATGATTATTCTATTTCAAATTAAAATACTCATTATGTCTTTTATTTTGTTTTCTCTTCTAATTAAACCAGTGATCAATGTAACTTGAATATATTTGAACTTTGGTTGAGACAAAAATTATTTACATTGCCATTATTTACATGTTGCTGTCCCCAAATACAGTATGTGTAGTGAGATATAATTTCTAACATGCATAAGATTGTGAATTTACTGTTGGGAGGTGCAGTGAATCCAGGAAGTTTGGCATAGATTTCAGAACTCCAAAATGCACTGAAAATGAGACCCAGGCTAGAGGATTATAACCACACCATTTTTTTTGTTTTTTTTCTTGTTTCTTTTTTTTTAACAAGAGCATTCTTATTCTTATTCTTATTATTATTATTATTATTATTATTATTGCTATTATTATAGTGCAACATTTTATTTGGATTTTCATAATTCCAAAGGGTAAACTCACTCCCACTCTCAGTTTGCGTCATTTCTTTCTGTGATTAGTTTGTTTATAAAATGAATTCTCACACTGGCTTCTGTCATATAAATAAATAGTAAAAGAGCCAGTCTTTTGAACTGCTCTTTGAAGAGAATGGACCCTAAAGATTTGGATTTAAGTACAGCTTAAACAATGGATGTACAATGACTGATCAGATGGCTGAGTGTTTTATCCTCTCCGTATGTGCGTACTCGCTCCGCTACACTCTCTTTGTTATAACAGAGTTGTGCTGGAGGATGTAGTTCAGTGGGGGAGACTCGCACATCTGCTGCATCAGCTGCAACTCTCCATTAAGACTTCACTGTGGTCAGTGAAGTGAGCCAGGCCTGTCGCACAGCCAAAAATGGACAAGGCTATTTCAAAAAGGGCAGTTTATCTGTTTTCTGTCTTTATAGTGCAAAGGTTCTACTCAATCTCAATCTCATCTCTTTTGTCTGTTTAAAAACAAATCCATATCTTTCAATATTACATTTCTAAACATACACAAGATAGACTTTTAATTTCCAGTTAACAAAAATGTCAGATTTTTTCCTCAAAATACTTGAAAACTGGACGCTTTTACTGACAGAGACCTAAGCATTGGCAATTTGAAATGAATGAAACTTGAGCTCCATTAGAGAAATATGAAAAACATTTAATTATAGCTATTTGTGTAATCCCTCAGTTGTCCAGGTATGATCCTGTACGATAAAAGAAAAATTCAAATCTGTCAGATGGACAAAAAGTTGTTGGAGTGAAGACGTTTTGCCGATCATCCAAGCCACTTCTTCAGTTTTGGTCAGATTACTGGTGGACACTGCCTTATATCTGTCTGAAGGGGGGAGCCAACTATACTGAAACTAACACACCTATTGTTTACAGTTTCTGTTTGTTGGTTAGGTCTAATGAGCTACACTAAGTGTGAACTGTGCCTGAGTCATATTTTGCATAATCATTCAGGCCCCTAATGGGTGCTCTCACATTAGCATACTGGCTAGCCCTATTGTTTTCTTTGTTTAGATACAGGTCCACCAGTAATATGATCAGAACTGACTTTTACTATTTAATTATAGCATTGAATTGACATAAACAATAAAAAATATTAAATCTCACATGGGTATTGGTAATTTAATTTTTGAACACACTTCCATTACTGTGAAGGGTCTGTTACTACAGTGATAAACTACCATCACCGTGTCCTTGGGCAAAATGCTAATGAGACCAACTAAAGCACTTACATTCTAGTAATGCATTTGAAATTCAACTTAAAATGTATTAGCCACAAGTGAATTAATTTTATAGAATGTAAAATATTTGAGTGACAGGTGGATGTAGTGAGGAACGAGAGCCCAGAGGAGTCCATTGTTATGCTGGCGGTGAGGCTGATAAATCATTCAGACTGGCTTGAAAAAGTGACTGTTATGAGGTAAAAGAATCCATTATAGAAAAGCCCCATTTCCACCACTGTCCTATTCCTCACATGGCAAATATAAAGTGTGCAGATAAGAACAACATTTATTAATAATGTTGGCTGGAGAGTATGGCCTTGAGCACCAATCCTAAAATGTAATTGAAAAGTAGCCATTGAAACTAGGTCCCTTTAAACTTCGCTAATATTGATGTCCTGAGATTAGTTTTAGTGAGGCTTTTAAATTCACAAAATGACATTTATTTTTAGAGATTTATGTGAAAAATAAGATTCTATTGACCTTGTCGCAAAGGAGCTGTCGTCCGCTAATAGCATGACTGATGGTTTTAAAGTGGTTTTCCTGACATCATTCAGAGCGTACTTGTAGAACATACTGTCGTGCTGTCAATCAAATCCTAAACCCAAAATGCCATTTAAGAAAGCTGCTGTTGCTTCTGAATGTTTTAAATGTTTAGTTGTTTCTGTGGCATTTCAGAACAGAGCAAGTGGCTAGACTCATTTGTGAAACTCTAAATCATGTGGTCATTGAAAAACAGGATGAGACAATAATATATGATCAGACTGGATGTTTTGTATGTGCCTTGTGCTGGGAGTATAGTGGCCCATAATGAATGCAAGCAGGTTAGTTGTAAACAGTCCAGTGGTGACAGACCAGATGTGAGCTGATGAATGGATCTCCGAGGGCGTTAGTGAAGGACAGTCTGTCTTCACTTCGCTAACAATGGGCAGAGATTTAAAACCTGCTCAGATTAGATATTTCTGCAAAGGCTTTGTAGCATATGGGAGTTTCATGTACTTGAAGCCAACATATTAGGAGTTCACTATAATCATTTCTCAAGCCAATTTCTTAAACCAGGTCTCAAAGTTTTCAAAACACCATTAATCTTTTAGAAATGTGGAGTGTGCACAGAGCACAGTCAAACAGCTAATCAGATACTTGGGTTTGGACGCACGATGGGAGATATATGGAAAACTGGAGAATACTGCAATTATGGTTTTGAAGATCTGTAAAATTAGAAGTGTTTAAAGTGATATTTCTGCCCTTTTGTGGTTCATTATATGGTCCATTTGTGTTTTGTGTTTGACTTGAATCTGGACAAAACATTTACAGACTCATTTTAGCGCATTCCTGATGCATTGTGAGATATTCATTCTTGTCAGTATTGCCAGAGCTGGATGTAACCTTCAGGGGGCCCTAAGCAAAATTTGGCTTAGAGGTGCCTCGCCACTTCAGTGCCACTCGGGCTATTGATTATTATTCCAAAACATGATGCGCACAGCTGTCATCGTCTGCACTAAATGTGTCTGTAAAACCCACATCAGTGGAAGTGAAGTGAAGTCATAGAGGCTGAGAACACCACTAGCCACAACAAATAGGCAAGGATATTTTTGATTCTTTTGATGGTCAACCAGAGGGGGCCAGAAAATTTGGAATATTATACATGTTTCCTGTTTTCTAGTGCATTTTAATGTGCTCCAGCTGGCTCAAGTGTGATAACATGTGTGTGTTTATATGGTAGTGAAGTATTAGTTCAACAAATTAATACTTCAACATAACACTTTGATTTGGTCATTATAAATATCATAGGCTCTTTATAATAGTGTGATAAGGACCTATACGCTGCCACTTTCACTTTAGTGTCACTTCATGATCATGCTGTTTGTGTTCAATAAATGCAGAAAAATGCATGTGGGCATGTGAAGGTGGAGCTACACAGAAAGCAAACAGGAAGTGAGGAGGACGAGGGAAGAGGAAGTGTGATCTTATATTGGCCTTGTCCCAATTCGCCAAATACACCGTTCGAAGTACCCTTCGAACAGTGCATTTGGCGAATTGGGACACAGCCTTCGTCGGGTGGGTACTTCGAACGGCACTTTGAATGGTACTTCGAAGTGTGCATTTGGCGAATTGGGACACGGCCATTGTCTTTTGTGGCAGTGTTATAGCGCTGCTCACAGGTCTGGCATATATAAACCTACAGTGTGAGCCTTTTTTTGTACCTTTTTGGAGCTCAGGTAAAAGTCTGAAACAGTGCAGAAGGATTTGGACAGGTGTTACTAACGAGGAGCTGTTAGTGCTCGTTAGTGTTCATTAGACTGCTCCTGTACACCTGCTGTTCTCTGTCACACACAGACTGGGTGACACTCACTGTTTTAGGGATTTTATTTTATGTTGAAACAAGATCTATACCTCATGTAGATGCCAACAAGTTGCATTTATGTGTCCCTTTTTGGGAGGTGCCTTAGCCCCTCTTTCACTTTTTCTATGAAACTTTTGCGTTGTTTATTGTCTAAGCTGCGGTGTGTCTTGAAGTTTCATTTGAAAGTTGAAAGCACTGGCAGGGTTCAGTCTGGTTTGGAGAGACTTCTTCTGTCTAGATCTGTAGGAGTAGATCTGTTTGATAAACTGCACTGAGGATGTGAGCCGGGTCCTCCTGGATATTTGATGCATTTTGATTAATTTTGGACAGACTAGCCCGTTAAAGCACTTCATATTTTTCTGGCACTCCACCTGGATTGCTATTTTGATGATGTATGTGAAGCCCATCATTTTCTTCTGCTCTTCTTACTTTGTGTCGCAACCATAGACTGTACAAAAAAGTGGACTAAGTGAGTGTGACGTCATTTGGCTCCAGTCAAATGAAACTCATTGAGGCGAATTTGGAGCCGAGTTCCAACCGCGAGTATCATAGAAACCAAAGAGCCAGTCCGGAGCCAGGCTGTTGAAGGTAACGCCCCTTCCCGCCCACACCGCTGGTTTAGCAGGGAGTGAGCGCTTAGCAACACTGTCAATCAAACCTGCTGCCTTAGGGAAATAAGGCACCTGATTTGATTAATATTCATATCTTGATTTACAGACAAAATAGCAAAATAAAAACACCAGGATCACATAAAGCGGGTTAATATGAACATTTTAATACCAAAATGACATGTCTGGCAGCAGTTACAGAGAGAGGGGTGACAGTTTTTCAACGTAAAGTGAATTGGGGCCAGAGTTGATGTAGCTGGAAGCGCGCCCATGCCCATTTCCTATTTGGAACGTGTCGGCTAGCACGTTAGCTATGTCCATTTATATATACAGTCGATGTTTGCAACATTGAACTTTTGCTATTGTGGGACGGATAAAGGTTATCTTATATTGTCCTAATACAAGCTAAATTTAGTTACAGTATCCAGCAGCTCTTTGGACTGACCAGACTATGTCCATCTGCCTCCATTAAAACCTTTATTTTATTTGCCTTCTGACTCTGTAGTAAACTCCACATGTATTCTCTGAATAGCCTGTCCTTCTTCAGTCTGTGCTGTCAGGAGCTCACACAGAGGAGCTGTGCCCTGAATGTGAGACAGGGTCTCACAGGAGCAGCCGACAGGAGCAGTTGACAGGTGCAGCCGCCAGGTGCAGTGCAGGAGCAGAGACAATAAGCCGCAATAAACTGCTCTGTCAGAATCACATCACCTCCAAGACAGTCGAACTATATGTTCATCTAAACCAAAGAAGATAGCTGACTGTGTTTATAAGATGCCAATAAAAGTGTTTTACTCTTGAAATTCCCTCATTTCCATATATCTTAGTGTATTTATTCATTCATATTCATCATCATAGAAGAATGTTGAATACGTTTTAATTTTGTCTCAGTGAAATCAAGATCTAGACGGCATTGGAGTAATGTGGTTTTGGAGTTAAGTTGAATCATAAGACTATAGGGATTTCTTTACTTTGTGAAGGGAAATTACTTCCTGATTGTAATCACAGGATAATGTAGCTGTTTCAGTATCTAGTGCAGTGTTTAGTTTCACACATATGAACGTATACACAATCTGGTAATATAGCCCAGTAATATAGTTGTATTATTGTATATTTGTGAATTGGGGGATATTGCACTTTGTAACTATTCTGGTCAAGAATCTGCCACCTGTTAGTGTTGTGTGTTACTTCTCTATCTCCACTGAGACAAGCAAGTGACACCAGGGCAATTTACAGGTCAGATCTGTAGAGAGCTAAGCCCATTCACACTAAGAATGCATGTATTTCAATGCCATTCTACATTCCAGGCAAAAACAGGTATATAGTGATTCTTTAAATTAATCAATTTGTATTGTTTTAGGGATAATTCAATTAAATTTGGTGCCTATCATTTTGCAATAAACATTGTTCTTTTATGTTTGGCCATTGCACTTTCTGCTCATGAACTGGAAACAACACTCATAATATCCCATACTAGAAGTAGATTTTACTAGCCCTAACCCTGAAATCCAAGTTATTCTACCCTTTGGTCCTCTCTTCTGCCCCAGTAATTACTCTCATAGTGAAGCCTCCTGCAGTCAGTGCTGTGTTAACTTTTAGTGCACTTTAAAAGACACACACACATACAAGCTGGTCCTTATATAACGGCCCATTCTCTTTGTTCTGGGTCAGAGTTAAGGTCATTTATTTGCAAGTTTTTATTTTAGAAGTTATTTCGAAAGAAAGGAAGAAAGAAAGAAAGAAAGATTGGCCAGAATTTTATGAAAACATTTTTACACTGGTTGTACCTTGATCTGAACAGAGCACTATTCCCATTTTAAAAACATGGTGACAACATTTTAGTCACACGGTCCATTAACACCAGCAGCTCTTGTCAATGTTCCATTCAAAATCAAACTTCTGAAAACTGGAACTGCAACTCTTCAGCAACTTTGACTACTGAAACAAAATAGAAATAAAAATATATTCTGTAAATGGGGTTTGATTTATACAAATACAAACATACATTTTAATATTGTCTATGGGTTCCAAAAAGTCCACAAAAAGTAGTGAAAATATTTTAAATGATTCTTTGCCATTTTACATCTCATCTATTCAAATGATTTGCAGGTTTAAATTAAAGCTCCTTCAACCGGCATAGCATTTTAACGGCCAGCAGCTATCATCACAATGGCATTACTTATTGAACAAAATGCAGACATTAGCAGTAATAGCAGCAGTAGTTCTCATATTGGTTAATAATCTTTAAACTTTTACATTTGTTTATTTCCATAACTACTTCACTTCTATCTGGCTATAAAAACTTGCTTCCTGCCCATATGCCTATAAAAAAGTCTACACAGAAGAGAACAGAAAGTCCAAACATTTGAGAGGACACGTTTGTTCGTTTTCCCGAGCCCCTGCAGCCGTCCCTATCATTATCTCCTCTTATCCTGCTGTTCGTAACCACCAAATTTAAAGAATAAATTGGCCATTTTTAGATAAAACTAGCACAGAGCTGAGCGCTCAAATGATGATGTGACTCGAGCTAAATTTGTTTGCTCTTTGGTTAATGAGCCAATTTAACTGGAATGTAGCTTTTGTTTATTGACTTAAGAGAAAATGGCCAGTATTATTCCATAATTTTATTAGTTTAGATGACAAGTTGCTTCATGGTGGAAGTTGAGTACAGTGCTCTGATTTGTCCCTGTCGTAATTATCTGCTTTGAACTTGTACAAACTCATTTTTCCTGGTACAAAGCAGTAATTTTAGGTACTATTAGACACAGATGCAGTTGCCAGTAAGAACATTATCCATCCATTTTTACTGCAACTAATTGGAGAGGAAAATTACATGTTCTCTCTGACATTCTGTTGCCCGGTTTAGCAGCCAGTTCCCTAAAGTAAACCTGTTCCCAACAAAACAACAGAGTTAAAGTCTAAGGAGGGTTTTTAAGGTTGTTTACCAAAGAAAGGTGCATTAGTGAATACCCTGCATGACATGAATGCTCCCTCCAAGCCAACAAAAATATTCTTAAATCCACTAAAAGAAATAAATTGTTCTTTTGGTGAGTAAAAGTTAGCATCTATGCGCACAATTTCAAACAATCCCCTTTAGTGAAATTCCTTGACGGTCGTCTTGCCTTGTCTGGAATGTTTCACAATGTGGGTGACAGTAGCTCAGTTAGTAGAGCTCTCGACATTGGTTGAGCGGTCAGATCCATCGACCCACAGGTTGGCGGTGCAATTCCAGCTCCCACAAATGAATGTGGTCGTTGTGTCCTTGGGCAAGACACTTAACCCACCTCACCCCCAGTGTCTGCGTACACTGGTGTGTGAATGTGTATGTGAATGGGTGAGTGGTTCCGTGATGTAAAGTGCTTTGAGTGCCTTGAAGGTGGAAAAGCACTATATAAAAATGTGACTATCCATCCATATGGCATTAAACTTTTTTTCATGTTTTTATTGCTCTAAAAGAAAAAAAACATTTATTCAGACTACCTGCTTGTGTCCTTGGAGTTAGATACATTTAATGCCATACAGTGGAACATTCTTGGCAAACCAATAACATCTCCACAGAGACAAGTAGATGAGAAAAGTTATATAATGCACTTTTAAACTTCTTAGATCATTTTCACATTGTTCGTGTTTGTGCCTTGATGATATTCCTCTGAGCTGCATCTTTCATTACTGAAGTACACACATATATCTGTGTCCTCCACATCCTCTGTCTGTGCTGTGACAAACAAACAATTAAGTAAATATGAAGTGGTAGGCCTGTGTTTCTCTGACTCAAAGTCTGAGGAAAAGATGCTGTTCTTTGAAGCAGAAGGAGCTAGAGTCAACAACGCACCATTGGAGTTGCACTGAAAAACTCTATCGCAAATGTGGCCCTGATGTTCATTATGCTGGCTTTAAACACTGATTTATCTTAAGTTTCATCCTCATTTATCTACCTCCTGTGGTCCTCATCAAACTGGTGATGTTACAATTATATTTAGGGCAACCAATTGCTTGTTTTGTGGGTGCTTGGTTAGAATCTGGTATGCCAGTGAAAAAAATGCGTTGAGTTAATGTTTGTTTTCATTATATCAGATTATATTCATGCGTTTTTACTGTCTAATTGTGTCATCCATGTTTGTTTTTATTTTTCTGGTGTTGCTCACTTCGGTAGATCAGGATCCGCACTGTGAACTACGGGAAGCCAGATGTGACACTCCTCCTTTGAGCTTTGACAAAGATTGTGCCTAATGAGATTCTGAGTAAACAACAATAAAACATCACCCAGGGACACAGCTCACACCAAAGCAGACGCATAACAGCACGAAGAACAGATCAACCAGATGTCAGTTAGTATTAAGCTACAGCAGGGGTTTCAAACTCGTGGTAATCGCGGAACCTCCGGAAAAATCCACACTGCTTTGGGATTTGTTCATTTCTCTAAACCATTTGGGGTATGCACTGATCATATTTTTTCTGAGCATGAGGATTCTCTCTGGATAAATAAGCAGCATCTATGTGGGCACATTTGGTCTCAGTCCAAACTAGGGGTGGGCGAAATGCCAAAAAAAGCAACCCAAAAAAAGCATCACAGTTTTCTTAGAGTCGGATCACAATTTGGATTTGATCACAGTACATGTATTGTCTTCAAGAGGTAAATAGTCATCTTTGTGTTCTGGGAGTTCATACTTCACTCTGATTGGTTAATTCCACATCTCATTTACTCAGAGCAATTGGAAGGCTGACCAATAGAAGAAGTGGACTGGTAAAACTATTTAAGCATAGATTTGCATTAAAACTGACCTATTATGCAAAATCAACTTTTGAGAGCTTTTACCATGTTATAGTTGTTTCCTTCTCATTTACTCTCTCGAATTTGTTTTTGGAGTGATGTGTACATGTTCAATTGCTTATTTTCAAGACGCCATATGGCTATCTATCCCTGTTTTCACCGACACCGGCATATGCCCACTGCTCAGTACTTGCTTCGTTCTTCAATTTTATTTTCTTAATGACACGCGTAGGATTCTGCAATGTTGTGTAGTCACTTTGGTACATTTTGGCTCACTAGGCTAGCTATCCATAGGAAGGGCTGACAGCTACACAGCTACACTGCTCTTTATTGTGATGACGTTTACGACGATGTCAGCTCCCATTGGGCACCGCAGATTTCTAACGTGGAAGTCAGCGGATGTTTTCGATTAATATTGCAATTTAAAATGTGCAAATAACACAATGATCCATGGGTGTCATGGATTATAGCTATATAGCAGACACAAGCACAATATGTCTCCTTTAAAAAGCACTAAATCTCAATTTGATGATATCGCAAAATAGCATATTGTGACAAGGTTGAGATCACAATTGGGCTGTGTCTGAGGTAAATGGGAGACTGGTTATTTCCCACTTGGACATTCCGACTTCCCACCTCAGAGAGTTTCAGCTAAATCATCTGTATGTAAACCATAGACTGTATATATAAATGGACATAGCTATCCTGCTAGCTGCCGCATTCCAAATAGGAAGTGATCATGGGCTGCGCTTCCGGCTCCATCGACTCTGGCTCCAGTTCACTTTACATTGGAAAACTGTCACCCCTCTCTCCGTAACTGCTGCTGTCAGGCTTGTCATTTTGGTCTTAAATGTTTGCATTAACCTCTACCTGGTATTTTTATTTTTTTATATTGTCCGTTACTCAAGCGGTCGGAATTCCCAATATGGAACTTGACTCCAACGCTATGGGCGACGTCAAACTCACTTAGTTCACTTTTATATACTATATGATGTAAACAAAATGGCTAATGCTTTAACCGTTGGCTAAAGAAATGTTGACCTTATGTTTCTTCACACCAGTTATGATTCAGTCTATCTCCATTTTCTTCGTTCACTGTGTTCATCTTGGTTGTGCTACAGTGTGGTACTTCACATTCAAGCAATAGTATATCTAGTGGCTGATTTAATGTGAATGAAGGGTGGCAGTTCGTGGCCATTTTATTCATATAGATACGATTGTTTATTATCTTCTTTTCCCAGTGGAACACATATAGAAATTGCTGTCCATCAGGTGTAATAAATGGTATATTTGTACTGAAGCCTTTGCAGACATGTTTGTGGAGCTTTGTCATTCTTTCGCCGAAGGAGCAGTGCTATTCATCTTGTTCTCGGGACGTCCTACATCAGCCCTCTGTCCCCATGCTGCTCACTCACACAGGGCCCGGTCAGGTTAAGTGTTTTCACAAATGGACAGTCACAAACGGTGATCGATGACAGGCAGCGCAGTGTGAAAAGTGAAAGTAACCTCGGATGCCCCGTGACAAAGCCTTTCCTGAACTAGAGTTTAAATACCAGAAAGTTATCATTCAATTTCATTCATTTTATTGGATTTCTGGGTTTGTTTTGGGTGATAATGTTTCCATTCTCATTACGAATCCCAGGAGATGGTTTGTTCTTGTTCAAGATGTCAGCATATTTATCAATGCCATTCTCATTATTAATAATTTGCCAGCGTGGGTTTTGTACTAAAGGATACTAATTGGCTTTCTGGGCTGCAAGACTGAGCAGCGGAAATGAAAACATTTTGTGATTCTCAAGTCTTCACTAAAAGCTGTCACTGACTGTACTTGCAAGAGACATTTTGTAGTGAAGTAGCAAACATATGCTTAAGTAGAAATGAAGTGGATATACAAGTGCAAGTAAATCTCATTGGGATCTGATAAAGGCAGAGAAAAGAGGACAACAGTATTGTCAGTATGCCTCCTCAGAGCAGTTATAGAGCACCATGATTTTTGAGATGCCAAACCTCCCTCTCACAAACTTTTTGGCTCAGCGCTAGTATTCTCATGCATACATTTTGGACATGTGCACCAATTTAGAACAGCTTTTTTCAGATGGCAAAGTGAAGAGTTGAGTTGCTAATGCTGGGATTTAGTGTGTACTGCTTTTACATTTACAAGAATATGTTCATGGTACCCAACCTTTAAGTTTAGATAAGTTTGAAATTGGGTAAAACAAACAAACAAACAAACTGAAACGAAGTACAAGTAAAAGTTGCTTAACTGATTTTTAAATGTGTGAAAAACAGAACTAGTTAATTTTACAGTTTGCAGTGTGGTCCAAAGTTATTCCTCACTTAAGCATTCTGACCATCCTAATTATTCAACTTATTGACTTCATAAGCACTTTTCACAACTTTCAGAGACCAGAGTGGAGTTTTGTTGTCACGGTAAAGCTAAAAACAACTATCATGCTAACGCGCACCTCTGATTCTGATTCTCAGACTATAACACGCTTTATAAGTAGATGCAGACAGCAAACAGAAGACACATTTTGACCTCAAGAGCTGCTTATACAGTATATCTGTACTGGGGCAAGGCACAGTTTGCTCAAATACATGGGAACAAATTGGGTGCAGGGCCTTTACTCAACTGAATCCAAAGTTTGTGTTGTGCTACAGAGATTTGAACTTTTTATCTCTATACACCAGCATGAACAGTGCCTTTTCAACTCATCTAACCTAACCTAACCTAACCCTTTATGTTTAAAGACTAAATTGTTGCACCTAGCATTATGTTGTTTAGTGCAGTTTGCTCCGATGCTCTGTGACCTCTTTACCAAAGTTGTAGATTTAGGTCCCTCCAGGAGCCAAACCAATTTACTCTTTCTTCACAACACAAACACTTCACATTCTCACTGAGCAGTAATCTCCATTAAGGGCAGCACAGGGACAGGACCCTTGTCTCTTTTCTCAACACAAACAGAACTCATTCATGGTTACATTTTAATTACATTTTACTTACATTTTAATTACATTTTAGTTACATTTTAATTACATTTTCGTTACATTTTCGTTACATTTTAGTTACATTTTAGTTACATTTTAGCATTATACAGCTATCTTTATTCACTTAGAGGCATTTAAAAAAAAACAAAAAAAAACAATAATTAAAAAAATTACTCCGTCTTGTGGGGTCACCTGCTTGTCACCTTGGAGAATGATGTTGCTGATAGAAGTTTAATGCCATACTGTGGAACATTCCAGGCAGAGAAATAACATCTCAGTGGAGATAAGCAGACATGGTGCCCCCCCATCACATTTTTAAGATTTTAGATTTTACTTCACAATAAACATTGCAGCAATTTCTCATCAATTTATGTCCAAACAGTAGAACAATCCGCTTACAAATGCAGTAAACACCGCCCATTGTATATTTAGTGACTAACACTAATAGGTCTGTAAATCTAATTCATTGTTGACAAATAAGGTTTTATTGGGTTACAAGCCTTTTTCTGTCATAACCCTTTTTTCTTGTTCTTGTTCATAATGTTGTCAAGGTTATAAAGCAATTAAATGACTCCTTACCCAATAAAACAGCTGCGTCATTAGTGAAGAGGATGGCACCCCTGAGTCTTATTGAATTTACAGGGTTGTTCTTTCATTACAAGCTGTTACAGCCGCACTGGGAATTAACAGCGCTGTTCATGTCTTAATATCATACGCCCCATTCATTCTGTGTGTAATGTCTGGCAACGGCACTCTATTTTATCTCTCTCCAACCAGGAAGATTTCAGCCAACTGCCTCCCCTATTGTCAGCTAATAGTGAACATGTGATCTTATTTAACTTATTTCAAACTATTCACAGATAAGACATAACATTTTTAACCTCCTAGTGCCATACAACAACCGATACCTTTCTACTGAAGCATTTACCAATAAGAAAAATAATGCATCAGCCATACAGCACTTTTTCAGAGACTCCTCATACTCAGTGGTGGTGGTCAGGTCTTCTGTAGCCACAGCTGCCCTGGGGTAGACTCATAAAAGTGAGGCTGCCAATCTGTACCATCAGCCCCTCTGACCACCCCCAGTCATTCGCTCACATATGTGCCATAGACATACATAGAGAAGGTTAGTAAAGTGTCTTGTCCAAGGACATAGTTGCAGTTTGATCCTCAGATGTTCCCTGTTTCTTTCCAGTTTACATTCCTATTTACAAAATGGTAACTAATATGTTAACTAATACAGTACAGCCTATTTCATATAATTACAAAGGCCATTATAATGAAGGTTGGTCATAATGTATAATGCATTTTTTCAGTTAAGTCACTTATAGCCATATTTTTCTCCCTGTTTACATTATAGCCACACCTGACCTGTCTTCCCACCACACTCCACTTACACTGTGCTTCTTGAGGAGACAGGGACAAGAACACAATAACAACTTACAAGAATAAACCTACAAGCGCTCCCACCAACAAACAGTGTGTTTTTAGGTGTCATAAGATGAACGATGTTGCATATAAGGGACACAATAGCACACACGGGATACAAGAGTGCGGTGTGTGAGTGTGAGAGAGAGATATGAGGAGGTGGACAGTGACAGATGCATGCACTTAACACGTGAGCAAGAATAACAGGTTTACACAAGTGACAGGCAGCAGGATCTAGTGCTCAAACATCATTAATGGACTATGACATCAGCTGGAGATGACGGCCTCAATATAATGTGTACGGGGTAATATATGTAATGTATGTTTATGTTAAGTGTGTGTGGAAAATTAACATAGGTTGTATTTTATGTAAATCACTGAACCTGCTGCCTATAGGCTTCATAAAAGCCTCATGTTCCCTAATGCTCTTAGATCATCCTATATAAACATGTGTGTGTCTATAATATATTTCCATTTAATCAATACCTGCCACTAGGATGCAAAGACTATTTAAGGGGACAGAGGGACATAAATAGACAGGGAGCACTGTGTTTGAGTGGCTGGCCTCATAGTAACAACCCCCCACAACAATGGAACCTAGGATTAACATCTAAACAACATTTCAAGTAACTTATTGTAATTGGCAAAATGCACAGATAAGCCATTATATGATAATCTCTTTTCATTATTATGGGACTGGTAATTATGCGAAATATAGGCTTACTGTATTAGTGAATATTTGGTTGGTACATTTTCATGAGGGACAAACTGCCATTGTGTCCTTGGGCAAGACACTTTATCCATCTTTTCTGTGTAAATTTGTAGCGGTGAGATTAGTGGTGAGAATGGCTTCAAGCGCAGAATGGAGGAGATGCAATATTAATAGCATTTTTCTTAACAAATGTACTGTATGTAAGCACTCTTTATTCAGCTGAATACCTGAATGTTGTGATCTTGGTTGTTTCCTGCTACAGCCTAAACATCAATTAAAATTCTTCAATCAAAACAACATGCCACAGATGATGAAACTATATTTCTATAATGTAATTCTATAAAGTGAATCGTGGCCCTGTAGATTCCTCTGTGAATGTGCCTCTCAGCTACACTTTAGAGACATGCCCGTTCATCAGACACTGCATTACATCGCAGATATCACTGTCATTGTAAAGTAATATTCTTTCGATATTGCCCTGGGCTGGATCTGTGTTCATTTACTCCTCTCCCAAAGCACAGAAATTGAAAACCGCTGGTGCTCTCCACCTGAATTAAGTGAAAAATGGCTCCTTTTTGATCACAGAATAAATTATTAATAACACTGAAGTAAGAAAGAGCCTTCTCGGGGTATTTCTCAGTTTAACCACTGACAGATGATGCAATTCCCTGCAAATGTTGTTTTTATGACCTGCTTTAATCACACCTAGAACACTATATAAGACTATATGCTGAACAGCAGAAAACATTTCACCATTTGGTCCAGTTATGAGACTATTATATATAGAGTTTGAATGTTGAATGGAATTTTCTTTTCTGTGTTTTTTTTGTTTGTTTTGAAGTGCACTTATTATGGAATGAATAAAAAAATGTCTGCCCCTCACAGCTCTCAATTTAACAGACAAAATGTATTGGATCGTGAGGGTTTACAAAGGTTTTTACATGCCCACTGCACAACGTTAAACTATCGCCCCAGCTCCACTTGATAAGCGCCAGTGCTTTAAAATATATTCATGACCTTAAAGCGCCATTACAGATATCAATGTGGCCAGTCGCTCAGCCCCTGGACTCCCACACTAAATAAGTGTCATTTGTTGTGCTTTTCTCTGGTGTCAGCACTTTATGTAAGGGAAAGGCATTGATCCTTATCCCCAAAGTTGTTGCTTTAAACTTTAGCAAATTCACACAATCTAACTGGTTTTGTAATAGGCTGCTTATATGTCTATGCTCTACATCAGCGGTTGCCAAACTTTGTTACCAGCCACATTATTATGTACTCAGAATAGTATTTGTTTTGCCAGTAATATTCCTGTAATGGTACTTAATCTAATATATGTAGATCACTGTGTACAACAGGCCACATAAAGCTGTATATATTGCACTATCAATTACCTGTACACACTTGGGAATTGTGCCAGGTGTCTTCTGCTGATTGGTAAGAAAATAGATGCCCATCTGTGCCCATCACTCACAAACCACATTCATGGCTAGGCAAGGTAAAGTGTTTTGCTCAATGGCAAAATGGCAGTATCGCAGATTAGAGATTGTGTTTGTGAGTGGACCACTCTGCCACCTGTGCTCGATTCTATTAATCCAGTTCTTATGGTTCATTTGAACTTTGGTTCAAATGGTTGGAAAGAATTTATCTCTAGACCAGTCCTTTTTAGTGTGCGTTCACACTTCAAAATTCTTACTACATTGGGACTGAACTTGGACTTGACCAGGACTATATCAGGGCTAGAATAGGACCAAACCACACCTGTATCAGGACTAAACTGGACTCAAACCAGGACAAGTGTGAATAGTTGCAATTAATCAAATTTAAATTGCAATTATGATGATCAGTTACACAAATTGTGTGGTCCACGTGTGTTTTCTTGAGTGGAAAAGCTGCTCATGGATTGCACTTGTTCAAACCTTGTAGATTGTGGAGTATGTTTACAACTGTTTCTGTGAAATTCTGTTTCATTTAATCTGTTTGTTCTAAACTAATACTTGTTTGCTGTAGTTTGTTGAGGATGTACTTTGAGAGCCAAGTGTTTTCTGTGGGGAGGCAGCCAAAGTCACATCGCCTTCAATCAGACAAATTGTTCTTTTATGATTGTCCACGTACTACATTTGGTCACTTCCAAATGTCCCCAATAAACTTGAGCAGAATGACATGGCATTATATCTGACCAATGACAAGTATCACTGACCAATGGAGTGGCTGACAGCTATTATTCGATTTCATTTGAATTATACGTCTTTGAGGAGGTCGTTACATGGGACAAAACATTTCTTAATATTTTACTGCAGCAATAAATCAAACAAGAAGATTATATTCTGATTTGGCAGGTGAAATGTTTCCAGCTAACTCCAAAAATATGGATTGTGGTCTGGATGGCCATTTGCTCAAAATAATCAGTGAAATTACTCTTTCACATAATTGATTGCCCCTCTACAACAATATTAAAACTAGACTGTTATGTTCAAATAGTACACATATTTTTCACGGAAATCACCTCTTAGAACTACCTAGAATGCAGACAAAACCATATAATTCTGAGATATGTAGGTTTAAGGTTCTGACGTCTCATATAGAGCAACATGGACTCTGGAAATGGGTTTTTGCTCATATAAAAATGAAACCACACCCTACAAAATCTTAATAATCTTGAACGTGTAGTTGGGTTCAAATGACATCACAACATTCTGTATTTCCTGTAGTTTCAAATTGAGCAGAATTCTATGGTGGTATTTAGTGTTTAAAGGGCCCATATTACACTATTTTCTGATCTGTGTTATAATGTTTCCTCGTCAAAAACACTCCTTGTGATGTCATGCGGTAATACAGGAAGTGCTCCACCGTGTTTTTAAACTCCATACACCAATAGAATCATTTGGACCATTTCAGCTCTGGAATTGCCCATTTCTACTGAACAAAAGGTAAAAGGTAGGTGTTAACTTGAAAACAACCACTTCATGACATCACAAGGTGAAACAGCATTTTGAGTTTTGGAGACGTAGGCAAACTAAAAATGAAGGATCAAAAATGTGTGAATGAAATAACCACAAGGTAACAGCATTATAACGTGACTTAAACTTCACAAGAGTCCATTTTGTGTAATATAGGACCTTTAACTGTTGCAGTTTGTTGACCTGGTTTGTTGTTAATATCTCTGTAATCAACAGGCCTAACAATCTATGAATAACTCAATTTAGACAAAAACATCAAATAGAATCTTATAATCAGGGCACGAAACACTTGATATCTCCTTGTGTCATTTCCCAGCCCGCACTCGCTCCTCTCTCTGCCGCAGGATCTGTGTCAACCCTCTGTAATGCATCAGTTGAACACATTGACCTTTTTTACTCAATCAAAGCTGTGCTCCTCTGCTCCTCTATGCTTCCTGCTCCTTTGCCTCTGCCTTCCTCTGCCACATTCAAAGCCAAAGTGCCACTTCAGAAAGCGCCCCGTACTCCAGGATTAATATTTTACACAGACTGGAGTTTCGCTGCCAGTTCTGTCTCTCTGCACACAACAGCTATGGAGAAGGCTGCTGGTGAAAGTGGGTCAGAGGGGAGGCGGCTTGGGTTTCTCTCATAGATGGCAAAAGAGATGCTCAAAAGCTGTTTATATTTCAGCTGGGCGATATGACAAAATGCTCTATTAGATCTAATTTTGTCTCCTACAAACAAATAAAAATTGCTTTCAGTAGGCTGTGGGTTTCCCAAACATAAACAATACAGATATTCTGTAATTGCCACTTAAAGGGCCCATATTACGCAATTTTCTGATCTATCTATCTATCTATCTATCTATGTTATAATGCTGTTTCCTCATCACAAACATACCTGGAGTTGTGTTTTGTTTCAGTCACATGTTTAACACACAAACCCTTCATATTTAGGCTGAGTTCTTCTCTCAGACAGAAAACACTCTGTTCCACCTTGTGATGTCATGTGGTAATACAGGAAGTGCTCTGCTGTGTTTTTAAACTTCATACACCTTCACTAGAATCATTTGTATAATTTCAGCCCTGGAATTGCCGATCTCTACTGAACTAAAGGTAAAAGGTGGCTGTTAACATGAAAACTACCACTACATGACATCACAAAGTGGAACAGAGCATTTTGAACTTTGGAGATGTAGACAGACTAATAATAAAGGGTTACTCAAACATGTGTGAATGAAACAAAACTCCAGGTATGTTTTTGATGAAGTAACAGCATTATAATATAGCTTAAAGCTCACAAGAGTCAGCTTTGTGTAACATAAACAAAAATTTAAGACCAAAAAATACTCCAATTTGTTCCTCCATAGTCTAAGCTCCGAATGCTTTTACTGACAGAGGGTTGGTTATAGACCTCTCGATTAAAAAGACTCAAGCTGATCATAATTAAAAATGAGTCTCCATCTCAATTAATTTATATTACACAAAGAGGAGTGGACATTGTCTGTCAATTACACAGACAGAAATGTAATTGGTGCAAAATGAAAAGTTCAAACTCTCAAAATTAACAATGTGTAAATGCAAAACAGACTTCTGATTCAGGGATGCACCATTACCAACTCGGAAGTGCTGGATCCAGCATTGGTTCGTAGTGTTTGATGTGTTTTCTCAGTGCAGCTTGTTAAAGGAAGAATAAAAATCAGTTGTGATAAACTGGCGTTAAATGTGTTTTAAGGAAATAAATACATTTTCACTATGCACTGGTAACAGTTGATAGTTGGAATCAGCCGACGCTTAAAGCCAAAGTATCTATATTGGTATCAAAACTGAAAAAGTCGGATTGGTGTATTTTTATCTGATTTACAGTGTATTACAATATTCTGTGTTGCAAGCATAGACTGTATAAAGAAGTGGGCTAGTGTGGCGTCACCCACAGCGTTCGGCTCCAGTCAAACGAAGCTCATCGAGGCTAGAGCAGTTACAGGGGCAAATTTGGAGCAGAGTTCCGTATTTGGAATTCCGACCCTGAGCATCATAGCAACTAAGGAGCTAATCCGAAGCGAGGTTGCTGAAGGTAGTGCCCCTTCCCGCCTGCTTTTACTGACAGAGGGTTGGTTATAGCAGAGAATGGGCGCTTAGCAATGCTGTCAAACAAACCTGTTGCTAACGCTAGCAAGATTAACCTTGGGGGAAATAAGCCGCCTCATTGGTCTGTTATTAATGTTCATATCTTAATTTACGGACAAAATAGTCAAATAAAAACACCAGGATCATGTAGCATGAATTAATACGAACATTTTAAAACCAAAACGACGAACCTGACAATAGCAGTTACGGAGAGAGGGGGTTTTTCAATGGAAAGAGAATTGGTTGATGGAGCCGGAAGTGTGCCCATACTCACTTCCTATTTGGAATGCGGCAGCTAGCAAATTAGGTTAGACTATTGTTAGACTAGCACCTAGGTTAGACTATTGTTAATCAAGCACAAAGTAGGAAATACAAATATATCAAATATAACAGAGAGCAAAATCTACATCCTACCTCAATATGCTGCTTCACACTGGAGAGCAGATGTCTTTTATTGCAGGACCGTATTATGACAAACAAATGATCGCGTCACTTATAGATATATACTGTCCACAAGGTCCACTGAGATGTGTTTACTGCACAAACACAGGCAGATAACCTCGGCAGATGTGAAGAGCATTACACAAATGGACAAAAAACCGCAAAGCCAGTGTGACCACGAGACACCTCAAAGGAATCTGACATGCATAATGAAATACTACTGAAGTCAAGATATCACTGGCAGCAGCAGACAAGGTTGTTTGCTGTAATTGAAAGAGATTAAATTAAAATTGCATTCAGAACTAGAAATAGGTAAGACAGTGTGGCAGTGCTTCTGCTTGTTAGGGTTTGGTACTTTTGAACTTTATGGAAATGAAATCCATGTCATCTCAATGTTCAGTCTAAAAATCTGGTGTCATTTTATAATAACGTCTCAAAGGTGCTGTAGCTGATTAAAAACATGTAGAACTAGTTCATTTTAAACGGTTTGCAGTGGTCCGAAGTTATTCTACACTTTTTGAGCATCCTAATTATTTAACACAATGAGTTTATCAGTGATTTTCACAACTCTCAGAGACCAGTGCAGAGTTTTGCTGTCACAGTAATTCTAATAACAGCTAGCATACAAACTGTGCACTTCCTGATTCTCGGACAAGAAAACGCTTTATAATTAGATGTAGGCAGTACACAGCAGACTTATTTTGACCTCAAAAGCTGCTTATACAATGTCACATTTTGCTCAAATGCATGGGGAAAAAAGCAAGTACAGGCTTTTTAATTATCTCTAGTAAAGCATGAACAAAGACTTAATTCATAATGAACGAATAGTTTAGAAACCTCTTAAGTGTCTCTTTTAAGAGGGCCGGTCGCTTTACTTTTTCTTAATGAAATTCTTTTTGTCTACACTCTATCAAGCTCTATCAAGGGGACTATCAAGCTCATAGATATGTAAAACAGCAAGGGAAAGCTGTAACCCACTTATTTTTAAATCAACTATTCTGGGAAGAATCAGGACCAGTTTTTACTCCAAACCTACAAATAATAACTCTAAAACACAACATTTTAATAGAACTTTAATAGGAATTCTGCCTTTAATAGTCTCTAAATCTCATTTTTAGTGATATATGCTTCAGCTTTGACATGGCAATTGTCAGAACCCAATAAATAATCACTCTAGTGTCTATATGGGACAATCCCTCCAGACACCAGCTAAACCTAATCTTATATTTACCAAAAAAATCTAGGCAGAATTTGAAATCTGATTTTCGGTGCATAGTTTGTTCCCACTTATAACGAGAGTAGATCAGACATCAGAGTCTCAGCTTCACGAAGAGCCTGTACTCCAGTTGGGGCTCATTTTAGTCAGGCATTTTAAGAAAAATAGGCCAGCCCAGAACTGTAATGATTCGGGTTTATTAACTACATATTTGAGGGGTTAGGATAGGGTTAGTTGTTACTAAACCTGTTAATGCTAATTTAAAGTGTACTTAGCAAAAAACCCAACGTGTATATGACAAAGAAAAAAGTTTTTTAGAGCCTTTGGTACCTTCTTATATTCCCACACCTCTTTTACATTTGAATCAGCATCTGTCTATTGTACTTTCTCCTATAGAGCAGCAGCCTGTACTATATCCTGCGCTGGCTTTGTGCCGTGGTCCATTTTGATCTGTCTCTCACATCATCCATCATTCACTCAGATCCACAAACTGTATGACTGAAGCAGATGAGCACTGTTCTGTGAACTCAGCACAAATAATGTTGAAGACTACACTGCACAGAAGCAGCTCTATCTCTGCTTGTGAGAGCCGATGACAGAATGGTTTTGGTCTCGTATCGTACAGAGCATATTTGAATTCCACAGTACGAACACTGTGTATTGAATGATGCACTGCATTTAAAAGAGTAGGAGATAGAGTAAGTGGTGCTTTTGTCCTTTTAGGCTGTATTTACACTCGCACAATCACAGCATCAAAACTGGAACTAAACTGGGACTAAACTTGGAACTAAAACTGGACTAGACCAGGACTAACCAGGATTAGAACAGGACCAACCCAAATCTATTACGACTTAAACTGGTCTCAAACCAAGACTAAATAAGGACAAGTTCTTTATGTCTGGAGAGTCTGATATCGTTCAACATATGTTGAAGTTTTTGGTTATTGTTGGCTGTTTGATGAGATTTAAGCCGTAAAAGTTTGAATGAATAACTTCTATGACTCATTACAGATGCAAACTAAGTACTACAATGTTTCATTCTGCTGTTTATTTATTGCAACTCATGATTTTTAACGATATTGTACATTTAGAATAGTTTTTGTGTTTTAAATGTGCTCCTGGGCTATCGTGTCAGTGGCATAAAGTTGTTTCAGTATTATCGTTTGTTGTCTATATTTACTTCAGCAATATATCGCATTTCAAAATTTGTTATCGTGACAGGCCTACCCTTGACATGACTGAAAACAAGATGTCTACTTGCAGAGCAAAATCTGATTATTAAATCTGATTCTTTCAATTTTAACAACAACTAGCATGCTAACGGCGCGCTTCCTGATTCTCAAACAGTAAAAGGCTTTACAGATACAGACAGCATACAGCAGTTTCATTTTGTCTAAAAGAGCTGCTTTTACAATGTATCTGTACTGGGACAAAACAAATTTAGCTTATTACATGGAGAAAAAAAACACAGCCACACAATTGTATTAATAATTAGAATTACTGATACCATGAACAAACAAGAGAGAAATCTATAATTCACTTGTATTCACATTGTGTAATAATAGAGTGTCTGCCTGTTTTTATGAAATCAAATGGCTAGTCCCACACTGACTATCTGACAAACTGAAAGATAGATGCACCAAATAATCGTGACAACTCTAATAGCCAGCTCAATAAACCTTGTTATTATTTTAGTATTTTGAAAAAACAAAAAAAACTGACAAGGATTTAGCATGCACAGGGGATAAAAAGCATAAATAGCAAAACCACATGAATATGTTCAAGTGTGCAGATGTGTGTCAGTCAAAACCACTCAAATTCATCTGGCCCTTGGAGATCATAACACAGGGACTTTTTCATCCAACGCCAGTGCACCAAGCTGTGAACATGTTTATTTCAATCCCCACTGGTTCAAATACATTTTTAAATTTTACTGCATACTTCTTCTCCTGGCAAAATACATCCAGAATAAACAACAGGCCCTGCCAACCCTACATCTCCAAGGCTGGTTTATTGCTTTAGTTTTCAAAATCCATTATATTGTTTCATAAACTCCATGCATCTTGTTTGGCTAGCACAGATAAGCTGGGTGCAAACTGCACCTCTATACCAAGTGTTGAAACTGGCCAGGCAGGACAGATGGCCAGTGGGAGTATCCATGGCTTGCATCGGGCCAGTGTAACAAGGAACAGAGTTAATTTAGTCCACAAATCCATGCTATATAATTGCATTATAGAGCGAAGTGCAGTGTGCTGCTAATCATAAAAATGCAAATGCTATTGTAATATAAAACTGCATAACTTAATGATGAGCAAGGGCAATTTTACACATCCCACAATGCACCAGTACTGTCAATTTCCTGCTGTATTACAAGAAATATGCATGTTAATAAATGGCACTAGGCACTCAATAAGACATGAAGTGCTGAGTCACAGAAATCATGCCATTATAATGGGGAGTGGGTGTAGAGAGCGAGGGTCCTGTGGAGCAGATCACAAGAGGGCCTGCGCTGGTCTGAATGATTTAAAGTACTTTTTATGGAAGAATCAAAGTTGGCAGCTCCGTACTGGTTTTTACGCACTTGACTGGCAACATTAAATAGCTAATGAAGTTGTTAAATTTATATATCTGGTCAGGGAGATAAAATTGTGCTTGGTTTGTAAAATGAGGAGGTTTTTTTGTAATTTATCAGATATGTATTTAAAAAATAAGGGATTTATGATGTATTTTGATGTACATCTGGATCACTGCTCTTGTGATTATATTACAAAGTTGGCCCTGTACACAATTTCTGAACATAATGTGTCTGGTCCCAGTATATATATATTGTATAAGCAATTAGCAAAATAAGTTCACTGTGTGGTGTCTGCATCTTTATAAAGCATTTTACCCTCCAATAATTAGGGTAGCATGGTAGTTGTTAGCTTTACCGTGACAACAAAACTACGCTCTGGTCTCTTAAAGTTGTGAAATGTGCTCATAAACTCATTGCAGTGAATAATTAGGATGCTCTGAATACATAAAGTGAGGAATAACCACTGCAAACCAATATGAGCTAGTTCTTTTTTCATGTTTTAATGACAGTAAAAATCAGACACAGCGCCTTTAACCAAATGAGCCTTGAAGGAGAAAAATATACCAACACTTTGGGGAAACATGGTTTCCTAAGTTGTGCGTGAAAAGATCAGCCAGTAGTAGCAGTAGTAGTAGTAGTACACAGTAGTAGTAGAAGAATGTAACTAGCAGTGCTTAATCTGAGGGAAAACAACTGGATATATTAATTACCTCCATTTACCACCAATTATAATTACCTCCAAATACCACCTGAACCTTTTTGATAATTAATGATCCATTCAATTGTATTTTCAGACGTCATAACCTGCTCCTTTACCTTTTGTTCCTGCTCAATGATGAGGCAGCACCCAAACTTCCCCTTTGTTCCCTTACCTTTGGCTGGACAAAATACCGGTAGTGTGTCAAAGTATGAGGCTGGGTCAAAGATTATCATTTTTATTTTGTAGATTTTTGTACATAAATATACTCCACTATTAGCGCCCCCTAGTGTGAGATAAATCCATTGTGCCGTCTGTGAGTTTCCAAGTATTGTGCAGAGTCATGTCTCAGCACATTGTTCATTCTTGTCAGAGCTTTTGTCTTGTGGCAGTTACACAGTTTAATCAGGGCATGTCCCTAAATGAATGATTCACTGTGACAACCCAAATCTGATGGGACAGGCCTGTGTGAGCAGCATTTGATCTTGTCCTGTTATTTAGCCGAGGTTAGATGTTAATAAAGGCTCCTGTTGTCCCATTTGAACATGTGCCGCTTTAATCTGCTTTCAGTCGCCCCATGAGCAGATAACTGAATGAGCTGCAGGTTGTATCCTTCACCCACAGCATTACCTCCACCCCATTTCCCCAGTGACAAAGCAGAACACTGTACATTTTTACTGAGGAACTAGCCATCACAAACCACAAGTTAAAGGGGACATACAATCTAAATTCTACTTTTTATGAGTCTCACCTTACTCTACTGAGTTGTACTTTGACTCATGCATGTTTGGGTAATACTGCATTTCAACCTGGAGTGCTCAGAAAAATGTTTTTACCTACCTTTTCTCAAAAGGTAGTATCAACAAAGAAACGTAACCCTCTGTCAATTTTAAAAACATGTAAATAAAAATATGCTGAGTCAATGGACCTGTGTCTGTTATTACATCGTTTTAGATCAATATTGTGTTTTACAAAGAACAAAATGTAAAATGATATGTTATAGTTTAATACTAAAAAAATCATAGTATGCCTTCTATAATGATCCACATTGTTCTAACAGCCTTATTTGATGTATAGCAATTACTATCAACTGCATATGCAAATGGTTAATAACTGTTCTAGATTGAGAATATAGATGCCTGGTGTGTGCAATTTATAGTAAAGGTCCCCTGCTGTTGGCCTCCATCAGTCTCTTGGACATTGTTTGGTTTGTTCCAGACATTCTTCTTCTTAAGCCTTGACCTTTGACCACAAACACAAACACAGAAACTTCTGATAAGTTCTATAACAGAACTATCCACATGAAGTCTTTCTCTGAGTCCAATATATGTCATTTTGATGCAGCCCATGTTAGCTTATAGACAGAATAAACTGCCCCTGGAGTGTTGCAATTTCCCTGTTTTGGTTCAACAACTTTCTTGATTAGAACAAGCAGTGGTTTCCATTTGTGTAGCTGGAAAACACAAAAAAACAGATGACAAATATTAATCTGCAGGACAGCGGCTGTTTGGTCCACTTCTCTGAACAGGGAGGTTACAAGTCACGAAACAGATGTTGTTTGCCCAAGGACTGAATTAGACACAGGCAAAGTGAGTTAAAGTGAAGCAGTCAGATTCGGACTTTAATAAGGCGTGTTGGAGGTTTTACATAAAGATGAGACTGTATCCTGTTCGTTTCGATTTTTGGATGTGCCAGTTCTGCACAGTCTGGACCTGACAGCTGTCAGACGCTGCGTCATATTTGATTTGGGATGTTGCCTCATAAATACTGCACAGCATTTAAACTTGTTGCCCTAGACCTCACTAAAATCAAAATGTTTGCATCTTCATATTTTGTATCAGTGACCCATGATCTTTGAGGCAGAAAATATGACTTTTTATTTACAAGATTACCCAGATTATAATGCAAAGGCTGTCACCTCACAAAACATCACAGGAAATGGGCAAAAGAAAAATCAGTTGCATGTGTTTTGTTCAATCTGAATGCCATATGTGAGGTGCATTGTGGGTAGATCCAACAGGAACACTGTGAAAGGTCATAGTGGGATATGTTATGTCATTGCATTGTGTAAATTTAGCATACATTGTCTATATTCATGGAGACAGACAGGTGACACTACCAGGCCATGTTACTGGCCAGGTCTGTGGAGAGGTGAGCCTGCTCACAGTATGACTTGTTGGCATGTATGTATGACATGTTTTTCAAGGTATTTATGGGCAATTAAAATACCTGCAGTTGAATAAATGGAGTAGATATGTTTTTTGTGTGCGTATATTTTGTGTGATGAAGATGGAAATACCCACACATGACTATATTTTTTACATATTTACATGCATAATGCTCATTAATGTGCTGTCCTTTTACACAAATGAAATAAGAATTTTCTTTTTGAACTTACAGTAGCTCATTAGTAAAAGTTGACACAGATTGTTAATGAAGAACAGTTTTGTACAGTCTGCAGTGCAGCTTTCAAAAAGAAGCCCAATTAAACAGTATGACCTTTATCACCACAAAGTGCAGTTGACAAGTGCAATCATTAGTTTTTCCATAATCAAGTATTTCAGTGTTTTTACAGAACAAACATGATACTAAAACAACAACTGTCCAAATATATAATGTTTACTTGAGTAGGATTGACCTCTTCATATTGTTTCCATTTTCTTGTTTTTCCCTCTTTGCCATAATGTGGATGTATAAATGAAGGTAAACACGTTCTCCTCACAGTCTGCTGTCCACCCACTATGTGACATTTCAGAATATATATTTATTGCAGTGCATTAAATAAAAAATGCCATTTCCTCAGCACCCGGGTATCTAAATGATTATTTCCATTGGCGGCATAAAGGGAGGACTGATGGAGTTTTGAAAGACCTTTAAAAAGCCTGTGCATGCCAGTTCAGCAGAGGAGTAAAGTTAGATGAATACTTAGGAGTTGGAACAGATTTGGGGCACTACAAGTTTCTAAGCAGCAGAACACAGCATTTATATCTTCTTTGAATTTACTATTGCTCTCTCTCCAGTATTGATAAAATGAACTTTAAAGGGCCTCTGCCTGATTTTTCCTCCATGTATTTTAGCAAAAGTACAGATATATTCAAAATAAGTCTGCTATGTACTGTCTGCATGTAATTATAAAGTGTTTCATTGTCCAATAATCAGGAAGTGCTGTATGCTAGTTCTTATTAGCTTTTCTGTCACAGCAAAACTTTGTTCCGGTCTGTGAAAGCTGCGAAAGTGCTTAAACTTAAAGGTAAATGAGCAAATCGTTTAAAATGAACTAGTTCTGTTTTTCACGTTTTAAGACAGTAAAAATCAGGTACGGTGACATGCAGTGCCAGAACATGAATTTAAATTTTTGTAAATCATAATTTTTGAAGTTCTCTAGTTATTATTGTGTTGAGTGTTTATATATAGTCATTTATATGACCCCAGACACTTCCTTCAGCTCCTCTGGTGGGACCCCACGGCCGAGAGACATAGTCCCTCCAGCGTGTCCTGGGTCTTCTCCGGGGCCTCCTCCCGGTGGGACATGCCCATAACACCTCCACAGGGAGGTGTCCAGGAGGCATCTGGAACAGATGCCCGAGCCACCTCAGCTGGCTCCTCTCAATGTGGAGGAGCAGCATCTCTACTCTGAGCTCCTCCCATGTGACTGAGCTCGTCACCCTATCTCTAAGGGAGAGCCCAGCCACCCTGCAGAGGAAACTCATTTTTCAACCGCTTGAATCTGCGATCTTGTCCTTTGGGTCATTACCCAAAGCTCATGACCGCAGGTGAGGGTAGGAACGTAGATTGACCAATAAATCGAGAGCTTTGCCTTTGGACACAGCTCCTTCTTCACCACAACAGTCCGATGCTGCGTCTGCAGTGATGCAGTCCGCCTATTCTCACGCTCCATCCTTCCCTCACTCGTGAACCAGACCCGAGATACTTGAACTCCTCCACTTGAGGCAGGGACTGTATTTATATAGTTCATTTTATAAGTGCACCGTTCCCAGAGAGCCATAGTAACAATAAAAATGATAAAAGTAATAGAACGATTTAATCTCACTAGTCCTAAAACTACAATAAAATCAAATAAAACCCTTTAACACTTAAAAATAATAAAAAATAATACATATAATAAAACACAACTTACGCAGTGTTAAAAGCCAGAGAATAAAAGTCTGTGTAAAGATAAGACTTTAAACAGTGTTTCAGAATTAGCTTCCATGTTCTACTGAGAATTGTTTTATTTCAGCCAGTGTTTGATAGTTTTTAATGATTATTTATCTGAAGCCATTTTTCATATGTGCTGATACTTTTTATAAACTGGTAAAACTCAATTTGAACTCCTTGTCACTCAAGTGACTTATATTAGTTTATTATATTGTATCTGCTTGAACATATCCCAAATAATACTGAAATAAAGGCATTCTCTTTCATGGTAAACTTAGATTCACCCCCACACCTCCTCCTCCTCTGTGAATAAAGTTCGTCATTTTCTCCAAACTGCACTCCCTCCATCTGAGCCCTGTCCTCCCAGTATCGCCTCACTGCTCCTGTCTTTGTTTATGAAGCACCTGCAGCTCATGACAACTCAACACACGCCTTTAATTTGGTGAGTTAAGTCACTGCCAGGGAATGCTCAGATGAACAGAGATGTATGGCACTGCACACACGGAACATGGGCTATCATAAAAGCTGCAGATTTAGGTTTCCAAAGGACAATTGAGGTAAAACATGCCAGTGGGGGCAAGCAAACTCCAGCTGTTTTCTGTGGCTATAATGGATCGTTTTAATATTGCTCACATGGCTTTAAAGATGACATATTGTGCTTGTGTCTTCTATATAATTATAATCTATGACACCCATGGATCATTATATTATAATTTGGATATTTTAAATCACAATATTCATCTAAAACGACTTAATAAATTAGAAAACTGCGGCGCCTAATGGGAGCTGACATTGCCTCAAACATCATCACGACAAAGTAGCTGTCGGCCCCTCCATTAGATAGCTGCAGATAAAGCTAGCGAGTAGGAAGTTTTTTTCATTTGTTCCAAAATGACTTTGCAACACCACCGAATCCTATGCATATCACCGATTACAAAAATCAAATTGGAGAAGGAAGTAAGTACAAAGCAGTGGCTGTATACCAGTGGCGGTGAAAGCGAGGGTTGATCGGCAAAATGGCTTGAAAATAAGCAATTAAAGATTGCTCAGACATGCACAAATCACTCCCACTACAACTTCAGGAGAGTAAATCGTGAGGGGAAATGACTATAACATGGTTAAATGCTCTGAATAGTCCATTTTGCAGAATAAGTCCACTTTAAACACAAATAAGTAAATATTGTGAAAGACTAGCGTTCTTTGATAGTGTGGTTGTTATGATAATGTCAGAATAGTCTGCTGAAGGAAAAGTTTAACCATTTCTGCAAGAGGTTAAAAAATGTGCTTCAATGAAAGTTGTGCATGTTATGTAAATATTGTGCACTTTCTATGAAAAGACACATGTGGCTGTAATCCCTCATTCAGGACTGGTCCATGGTGTCAGTGGTTTCAAAGGTCGCTACCTGGACCTAACTGAAGATTGCTTTCAAAAGACAACTGAAACATCTTGTCAAAGTGATGTTTGATACCATCATATGAAAAGCATTAGTAGAAGAAATGGAAGTAGCAATGGTCATAAATCACTCCCAGCTTACTGTCACACTGTGTCACTCGGCAAGACACTTCACTCGCCGTGTCTATGTATGAATCTGGTGTGTTGTGTGAGTGGTCGGTGGTGGTCAGACGGACTGATGGCACAGATTGGCAGCCTCACTTCCGTCAGTCTACCCCAGGGCAGCTGTGGCAACAAAAGCATTAAGTATGGGGAGTGAATGAATAACAATAAATACAGTGACAACTTGGGAGAGATTTGCCAAATTGTAAAAGACGATTCAAATGAAAGGCTGTATTTAATGATTAGTAATAGTATTAGTGTTAGTCATACAGCCCAACCTGCAGTAATAATATAGAACACCTGTAAGACTTACCATGAGTATCCTCATTAAAATAAGACGTATTTGTAAAACATCAGTGTGCCTCCTGCTTCGCTCTGGGCCATAGGTGAAAAGAATCATTTAAATAAGCAAAAACATCATGCCAGGTAAATCCCAAAAGGATATGATGTAAATTAAAAATCACTCTGCTTAAATTAGATTCTATTACCTTGTGATTTCTCACTCAGAGATCTAATCAGCATAAATATAGTAGACGTATAAGGTAATTAAAACCATAACCGTACCGTATTATTTTTGATCCATTTTATCCTCCTCTTGAGAATACAAATCTATAAATCATTTACATAGTGGTAGTTATATCTCCATAAAAGCAGTAACAGGCATATCTTTTAAACCTGTCTGTCTTTCAACGCTAAAGAGCCACAAAAACTACAAGATCACACTAATCATTTGCTTCTGCACTGACCCCTTGTGGCTGGAAATAGATATTGTTTTCTGGACTGTATAGTGATTGTGTGACCTTACCTGATGCTTTGATGCACAACAGCGTAGGAGACTGTGGATATAAACTCATACAACAGGGTTTGCTTTGGCTCCTCCCATGGATCATTATATTGACCTTATTCGGCCCCGCCCACTTTTGCACTTTCTTTGTGGTGGCACTTCCAGTTAAGCAGGAATCCCATTCATTTCAATGGAGAATTTGAAAAAAAGTTTTGCTGCTAAAATCTGATATAAAGTAGGTTGATTTGTGTAAAACGTTCTATGTTCATGTGACCAACAAGTCAACACTGAACCAATTCTCTGGGAGGCTTTAAAACAGCTCTGTAGTCCCTAGAACTCATTTGTTGTCCAGATCAGCAGCCCCATGCAAAATAATACAACCCGAATGACGATGGCGGCGCCCACGGCAACTACCGGAATAAGGTGAATCGTAGGGTGGGACTGTTAAGTGTGACATTACATCTCCAACTATTCTGCGCTCTGCAAATAGCAAAATGTCAATGATTATGATTAGATTTTCTGATTTCACTGATATGTCTGCAGCCAAATGTCTATTTTATTACACTGTGGGGGGACTAAAATCTGTATAAGTCTGTAGGCTCACATCATGGGGACCATCCTCATGTATGGGGACACAAGTCAGGTCCACATGGCGTAAATCCTTAGATCAGCAACATGATTTTCAGATATGGGTTCAAAAAGGTTAAAGTTTTAGGTTAAAATTAGGGAAGTATGGTTAAGGTTAGAATCAGTGTCCAGGAAATGAATGTAAGTCAATGTAATGTCCCCAGAGCATGGAAACCCAACATGTGTTTGTGTGTGTTAGTGCACTGACACAAAATTTTGTTAATATTTGAAGAAAAATGTTGTTGTAGTTTCATTGGTTGGTATACTTATTTTTCCAGCAAAATATATGTTGAGATTTTAATGGTAAAAATAACTTAAAGTTTCTATATTACACAAAATGAATTCTTCTGAGCTTTAAGCCATGTTATGATGTTCTTACCTCACCAAAAACATGCCTGGAGTTGTGTTTTGTTTCATTTACACGTGTTTGAGTAATCCTTTATTATTAGTCTGTCTGCATCTCTGAAGCTCAAAATGCTCTGTTCCACTTTGTGATGTCATGAAGCAATAGTTTTCAAGTTAACAGCTCCTTTTACCTTTAGTTCAGTCGAGAGAGACAATTCCAGGGCTGAAATCATCCAAATGATTCTAGTGAAGGTGTATGGAGTTTAAAAACACTATGGAGCACTTCCTGTATCACTGCATGACATCAAAAGTTGGAATAGGGTGTTTTCTGTTTGAGAGACACTGCATGAATCAAAAGTTGGAATAGGGTGTTTTCTGTTTGAGAGAAGAGCTCAGCCTAAATATGCAGGGTTTGTGTGTTAAACATGTGTGAATGAAACAAAACACAACTCCAGGTATGTTTTTGATGAGGAAACAACATTATGAAATAGATCTAAAAATAGCGTAATACCGGGCCTTTAATGTCTGAAAAGCATCTCAAGAGGATGATGACACTACACTTACTGTTCTGTGAAATCAAATGTTCAAAACTCTGAAGCAGGTTATAATGCCATTGTATCACATAACAGCCTCACTGTATATTTCACATGTTAACTTGACATACAGCATGCATCTGTACAGAAGCAGATTGGAAACGTCTCAGCAGACCCCTCAAAAATAGGGGTCAACACCAAACAATCATATATATTCTGACAGGTTTGTCTTTGTGTGAATACTATGTGAACAAAACTGTGATACAAATTGCCAATTACTTGAAGCATTCTGACACTGGCAGATCTCCTCATTATATGGCACACTCACCAAGTCCACACACAAGCTGTCCAACACTATGGGAACTTGGGATATTTATATTTGACTTAATGTGCTATTTGTGTCAGTCTGGTTTAATATTGGATACTGGAGGGAGAAAATAACTGGACAAATTCTCTCTTGTAAAACAGTGTTGTCAAAAAAGTTTAAGTTTTATGTTTCAAAAGAAGGTTTGAATACTACTATTGAATCTTACCTGTCTCGACCAACTTGAGTAACGTCTATTGTTTTACTTGTACACTGTAACTGATATGATGACCTTGTCTGGCAAATACAGAATGATATCTCTCTGTATTTTTTTATACAGACTGATATCAGTCCAGTCCCCACGTCTTCCATTGCATCTCAAGCCCAGTCAAATGTGATCATGCAATCAGATCCATTTTTTTCAGTGACACATGTGAAACGAAGAAGCTCATTGGTCACCTATGATTTACGAATAAAATCAAATTTATCTCACCTCGGATTAACAGTTTAGTGCTTTGCTCATTGATTCTACAGAATTCTGCAATGTTTTTCATATTTTTTCCCTTTATTATTTCCAGTACGGATGAACCATGCCTGTCCTTGATTGACTAATCCACCTGTCAATCACCGGTGACCAGACTCAGATCTTCGTAAAGTATTGAAGAAGTGTGTATTCTAGATGCCCATCAGTGTCATATTCACTATTACCCGTTTCTCTCGTAAGGTAATTTTAGTATAGTATTTAATTTTCTACTGCTCAGATCTGTCCTATACACAATGTTCCATGCACTGCTTTATAATTAGCAACACATCCATATTATTTTCAAACTTTGATAGACATAATTACATTCTTTTTACCTGCACAGACAGCTCCTCTTCCTACTCGCACAAAACTGCCAACTTTAAACTACACCCTCATCCGCCCAAAGTGATAATTAAACCTGCTTCTATCTCTGTCGATCATTGAGCAAACCGCTCATTTCTATAGTCCCTAGTCTTCTGTCTGTGTATACAAAGACATACCTCACGGGAATAAAAGTGTAAGACGAGTTTGCTTTGAAAATTAGCGTCTCTTATTGAATGAAATGAAGCGAGGCTGAAGTTGGGAGAGAGGAGGAAAAGGTCAGCAGTCTGGGGATGTTTAATGAATATCGAATCTTCTCCGGCAACATCACTGAGTCTCAGCTCCCTGTGTGAGCAAACAAACACTAATATGAGAGTGTCCAATCAGGGGAAAACAAACTAGAAACGAACTGTTACTATAGTACGGAAGACGCTAGAATTGTAATCTGTTTTATTTTTTGCTAATATTTCTTCATATAGGAAAGAAGACAGAACAACACTGTGTCATTTGAGTCAAATTTGTGTCCAGTTGCCCATAGTAACATCTGGTTATATACTGTTATGTGTATCTATTCATCTGTTCATCTTATTCTTTTAAAATGTTTATTACAACCAAATATCTCCAACTTGACCTTTACCCCGGCAATTTATTACAATTTGGCATTTTTAAAAAACACTACACTACCTGCTTGTCCCCATGGAGATGTTATTTCTTTGCCTGAAATGTTCCACAGTATGGCATTAAACTTGGAGACAATCAGGTGGTGCCACTAGTCCAAGTTACAAGTCAGATCTGTGGAGATAGATACGCTTAATGCCATACTGTGGAAATAGTTGATCCGATACTATAGAACATTCCAGGCAAGAACCACTCCACGGAGACAAGCAAGAGGCGAATCCCTAACAGAAAAGTTACAGTGTATCTTTAAACAAACCAGACTAAACATCATTATGGTTATTGGGTTATTAGTAGTCTGTTAGCTCCAACAATAGTGGTCCAACTGTAGTGGGTCAAGACAAAAACTTATACTGTATGTTACTAAAATTGAACCAATTCATTTGACTAAGGGCTTGGTGGTTTGATTTGATTTTTTTTTCTTTATCATTCTTTTTTTTTTCTTTATCGTTCTCAAGAATACGCAAATAACAATGTTTGTGCCATTGTTAAGCCTAGATAGATAGACGGGCATCTAGTTTTAAAATCTTTGCTAAAACTAACACCAAATCTCAACACTGAAGGACCCTGCAAAGTGAAGACAGTTATTTAAGGCCTATAAACATGGAGGTGTTCAGAAGAGATTGGAAATTCCAGGGCTTGAATTATCCAAATGATTTTAGTGAAGCTGTATGGAGTTTAAAAACACAGTATGCTATTTTCAAAGTTTTGCTCATCTGTTCGACAACTGAGAAACATTTGTGTTGCCTGGATGCACAAGGCTGAGCGTGGTGTCAACGTTGGCCTTGGTCTTTTGCGTCAAGAAGAAGCTAAATGTGTCAGTTTCTGTAATGATGCATGCGAGGGATGGTTACGTATGGCTGCTAGTGTGAGGGAAGAATTAGGTGAGCTCAGTCACACTGGCTGAATGGCACTACAGGGAACCTGAGCATCACATTCCTATTAAAATGCATTGCCTTTCCAAATAGGTCCACACATGGGTCCACACGTGAGAAAGGTGACATGGTGACAGTGAGTGTGTGTTATTGACATAAAAATGCAAAATGAGCCAACAGAAGTCATTGGTTATTAAGACAAATTACCAGTAACTTGATACTTGAATACATTTGATTTTTTTTTTGTTGTAAATTATAAATCCTTAAGATTTTTTTGGAGGATTTTGGACAAGAAAATATATTGACAGTATACGACTTCAGATTTCGTTGCCTACTTATGTAAGGAGGTTGCTGGAGTGTGAGACAGAGCTTACGGGGTACTCGAGGCAAAAAAGTTGGGAACGACTGTACATTGTGGCTGTATGGTGTGCAAACAGTTTAGTAAACTTAAAGTTTTTGAGCTTTCATACATGCATGACATCTAAAACCTCTTCATCCATGTTTCACAAATTTTATAATCTCTCCTGGGCCCTATTCTAACCCTCCTTACGATTAGCTGTAAGATTCTTTCCAATGCCCAATTCTTTCTGCCCACAAGCCTACGTCATCCATGCTCCCACACGACAATTCTCCATAAATATACAAATACATGATACAAAATTGTACACAACAACTTGATAAATCTGATGCGATGTGCAGAAGTGTCATTAGTGGGAGGCAAGCTGACTATGTTGTGACAGCGCTCTGAAGGGGGAGTGACTTTGTACAGGGAGCAAAAGGAGGGGGGGAGCTCAGAGCATCAAAAATGAAAGTGAAACATGTTAATGCGTTGTTTTCAGCGAATATAGCATTTTCAAAGCAATAAAAGTTAACATGGTGTTCTAAATATGTTATGTGTTAGCAGTTAATACCACATAAGTAAAATAATTAATAACGTACAATTATTTTATTACGTTTTTTGACAGTAATAGAGAAACAAGTGGAAAGCTTGTTTCATTAAGAACATATTTGATACCATTGAGGCACACAATAATAGTTCATGGAAAGCACCACCAGAAAATAAAATTAAAATCTATGAACTGGAAGTTTTGAAAGAAATAGAACATCCCTTGAACCACAGAATATAAGTACACTTGTGGGTGTGAGCTGCCATTGTGGGATAGGCAGAACAGTCTTTGCAATTTCAGTTTTTATTCTATATTTCTGAGCATAGTAAACCATATTGAATCTCTCAAAAATGCAGAGTCAAATACAGCCTAAACTTACACTGAATACATCTGGTGAATGCACAGGATCTGATACTGCTGAGACTCAAAAACCATTACACTGAGGGGGAGAAATAAATTAGAAATAAACTAGTGAACAAAGTTGTGGGGGTCATTAATAATGCATTACATTTTCTAAACAACTGCCACTAAAACTTTTTGAAAACTGCTACACGATAACCTCATGAAACTTTTCCAGCCCTGAACGGTGATGCGATAAATAGGTGAGAGGAAAGTTATGTTTGAGCCTATATTTTAATGTGCAGTCTGCCCCTGTTGTTCCCTGCGGTTAAATTAGGCGAGTAATAAGATGATCGAAGCGGCTTTATTGCGATCACTTAGTCTTAATGAGTGTGTTTGCTCAGCGGTCAGTGATTGAATACAGGCTTTATTTCATTAAAGGGCAGAGTGCCAGAGATACCCACAGGATGCCAACCTACAAACACATCTCATATATCCTCCGCCGTGTCTCATTGTCTCTTGTCTGGTTTATGCTCGTTGTGGTTTTCAGATACTAGAATGTGAGGTGATGGGCTACTCAGTTGGGAGAGTGTTAATCCACTGATCTGAAGGTTGTCGGTTCGAATCCCGCTCTCAGTGTAAAACATAATTAATTGAGTGGTCAGATCCTTTGACCCACAGGTTGGCAGTGTGATTCCAGCTCCCAGTGTCTGCGTATACTGGTGTATGAGTGTGTGTATGAATGGGTGAGTGGTTCCTTGACGTAAAGCGCTTTGAGTGCCTTGAAGGTGGAAAAGCGCTGTATAAAAATGTGACCATTTACCATTTACCATGATGTCATACCGCCAAATAGGGGACAAGAGACAGTTTTCCCTATTGATTACATTGTATTTTCATAACAAATATTTTACCTGATTGTTTCTACCATAGACTACACCCTAGAACATGCTATATTGCAGCAAAATTATCACAATTTTTTAACAATATTACTATATTTTAGCTGCCCCCCCATCTGAGTTAAATATTACTGACCTATAAAATGATGTGATCTGAAACCAGGCAATATCGTTATTACTGCAACACACGAAGAAGTACGATAATGTGACTAGTATTTATGAACGTTCAGAAATCTGAGATCACATGTTGTTGGTTTACCACTGTTTTGACCTTGAAACCAGAGACTACGGAGAAAAGAAGGTGACTCCCCCTGGCCAAGTCATAGGTCAAATCTTTGGAAAGGCGCCCAAAGTAAGAATGCATGTAATACCAGTGAATAAATAAATCCAAGATGGTTAACTTTAAAGCCGGCTGTGGAACATTACAGGCAAAGCAACCACATCTAGACAAACAGGTTGTGGAGAAAATTTACATAGCGCACCTTTAATACTTTGCCTGTATATACATCCCACCCAGGCTACAATAAAGCTAAAAATAAAAAATGTCCTCATGTGAAATTAGTAACCCACGCCACATCTACAGCCGCTTGGAGCCAGGCCATGAAATCCGGCATCAGATTTAGTCTTCTGCTTTATTGTTTGGTTTCACATTCCCTTCGGCTTAAAATCCATCTTTACAAGACATTCAGTTCATTTATGACCTTTGACACCACAATAACACCTCATTGATTTTATCTGCAAACAAATTACCTAGTCTGGAACCGCAGTGTGTTTTTCAGTCAGGCTATATTCACGCCAACTGCCTGATATGTGCGTTATTGTAGCTACTTGTGACAGATGTGATTGGAAAATATTGGGAGCCCAAAATATTGCTGCCCTTTTAAAATGAAACACATCTCCCGTCCTTTCAAATCTTTCAACAAGGCTTCATCTCACAATGTAATTTTTGCAAGTCATTTGTGCTTGTTCCAGAGCCTGAAAGAATATGAAAAAAGAAGTTGGACTTGACTTTGGCTACAGCTCTGGGTTAAAACATCAAGTGTATAATAATTGTTCACATAAATGGATGTCATTCAAATTTGCACAGACCTAATTTCACATCTACATGTTTATGATCATCAGTTGGAAACCCATCTGGAGTATTTGATTAATTTATATTTCTGTCTGATTATTTAAAATGTAATTAATAATGGAACTGCTATACTCCAACTAAATCATGGATCTTTTTATGCCATTCTGTGGAATATTACAGGGAAATTTGTCTGTGTAATCCCTCAGTCGTCCAGGTCCGATCCATAGTAGAAGCCAAAGTTAAATCTGTCAACTGGACAAAAAGTTGTAGGAATAATCTGACCAGAACTGAAGAAGCGGCCTGGATGAGCAGCGAAACGTCTTCACTCCTACAACTTTTTGTCCAGTTGACAGATTTAACTTTGGCTTCTACTATTACAGAGAAAGGAATAAAATCTCCATGGAGACAGTCACGTGACATGCCCTCCACCAGGCCAAGTTACAGGTCAGGTTTGTGGAGAGGCAAGCCTGCTGACAGTGGATGCACGTTTTTAAAGGTTTTAAGTGCATTAAAAGCACAAATAATAAAATAAATACTTTTTGTTTTGTTTTATTTATATATTTATTTTTGGCTGAAATCTTACACGGTGTGGCTTTACATAGCTATTGATGCCAATCCATTTGTTTCAGTGATGAAAAATTGGGATCGTTGCCATAGAAATTAACATTTCAAATCAATATATTTTGAATGCTAAAACAAGAACATGCCATGTGACTGAACTGAAAAAAAATGATCACAAAATGAAGGCAGACAAACCACTGATAATGCCAAGCAGCCATTCAGACATAATCTTCCTTTATTTAAGTGGCTCCTTATTAGATTGACGTTGATAAATATGAGTAAAGGGTGATGTGCAGACTGGTTAACTGACCTTCCACTGTTCACACTGATTGAACCCAGCTTCCCCTGAATAGGATTTGTTGACAAATATCACAGGACAAGAGTGCACTGTGCAGCTGCAGCTTAATGTTTTTTGTTTATTCGCCATCTGCCCCATTTCACTTTCTCTCACTTTTTAATTTGATAGAAAACAATTTATTTGAGTCCATTTTGGTCTATTGGCATGAGTGCTGCGTAAACAAATTCACCACGGCAGTCTGACTGATGGGTCACTAATAAAAAGTCCTTATTTTGTCTCCTGACGAATTAAATTAGCTTGGCCGGCCGGATTTGTTTTGGATTATATTGATTTTAATAAATAGGAAGTTGGCTCAATATCAGTCTTCACCTATCAAGAACCCATCAAAGTACAAAGGCGTGCACTGTAAACTTTTAATATATGAAAAAAAAAAACTTTGAAAAATTACTTTGAAAAATTACATTTTCACTTTTGAAAGGTCACTATTTTGTTTCTTGTTTTATAAAATGTCAATTCAGATTTGTGATTGAGGAGAAAGGTTTTTGTCCTATATGCTGCAGAACAGGAATCTGCTAAGGAACATTTTTTTGTTTAATTTTATATAAAAATGAACAAAGGTACCAATACATAATAGGTCTAACTTTTAAGTTTGTCATGCCATCTGATTCATCCCAAATAATCTGACACATAGTAACCAAAACAAAGATTTTATTTCATCCACTTTTTGGAGCTCATTGTTCACTTTACATAACATATTCAACAACTAGATATGCATTTACACACATTAGTTAAACATCTGACTCATAAGTGGGACACAGATTTTTTAGGACACATGCCACTCTCACTATTTTGTCCAGAGTTGTGCGTCCTGCATCATCTCTTGACAGAAAACAAATGGACAAAGGATCACGTAATATTGTATACTTGGAACGTGTTTGCCCTACCACCTTCCTAACGTGTGTGTGGACTGTTGCTAGGTGTGGTTTGTGATCCAGTCCAATGACCCAGATAATGTTTGCTTCCAAGCTTCCCACAGTACTTCCCAACGTGGTTCAGAATTGTGAAGCCCTGATTAGCAAGAATTAAGTGTTTGGGTAAAAGGTTATCCAAAAAGCCACAGTTTGCTGTAATGTGTTCATTTGTGGTTCGTCCTATCCAGCCGTTAGAAATGAAAGAGATCATGCCTTGTGGAGTACTACCTATCAGGTATTTTATACTGTGGTGGGATTTATATTGAGAGTATCCCTGAGTCCCTGCTTTCACATTATTAGGTTTATCCATCATTATCTCACAACAATCTACTACTGACACGCAACGTTCAAAGGATTTTCTCAAACAAATAGGCATAGCTGTCTGAATATGCTCTCTTTTGGGCCAGAACACACACACACAGGCACCAAGATATCGTTGAGGACATCTATAACATTTATGAAAACTCTGGAAATGGTAGAACGATGGACATCAAACAGATATGATAAAAATTAAACTGGTAAGTTAACTCAGAGTCTCATTAATATAATGATCACCTATTGGAGACATGTCAGATGTGAGGTGTCTTTGAGAGCTGGCTTAACAAGTTTAAGCACTGCCATAAGCACTTGACAATTGTGTAGTGCTGTAAGTGTCTTGAGCTTGTCTTCATTTTTTAAGAGATCGGTTAAGGTTCTCTTTTATTTCAAGTGTTTCACTCTGGAGAAGCTGACAGTCGTGTTTCAGTGATTGTATGTGTTCTGAGGTCCGGTCTGTTTGGCACATTGCTTCCAGATGTGATATGCCACTATCACACAAACTCGCCATGGCTTCACCCTCAGTGGGCTGTGGTGGCCTCACTCATGACCGATATCTGCATCAGCTCCCTCTTCGCTCTCCTCTTCCTCCTTTTTGAAGGGGGCTTGAGTACAAAAACTGAAGGCACATAATCAGGTGACGAGGGGTCATCATTCTTCTTTCCTGGTAAAAGAAATAAGGATGTCAGTCAGTCACGCTAGAAAATTAAATAAAACGGAGATGGGTTGCTCTTTTGCTACATCTCTGGTTGGTATCTAACTAATCAACAAAGCCATTATTTGACTGAAAGGGCCATGACCAGAATGTACCATGAAATATGCACTTTTTGCTCCATTATTTGACTGAAAATGTACCATGAAATATGCACTTTTTGCAAACCACATAGCTATTTTAGCTTATCACATAGCGAGTTCAGCGTATGTTACAAAGCTTATTTATGTTTTAGAACAAACCAATCTACAGCCGCGTACAAGCGCGTGGATTCTTTCTATTTGTCCAGAGATTTTGCTGCCCCTGTTGCCGGGTAACGGCGCACAAAGGCATGTTCGGATTTGTAGTTTTTTATGAAAATGTAATCCATTTGTAAAACCCCCTGATACTGAATTCAAACTACAATCCCCAGAATGCAAGGCAGGAAAGGTTCCGCCCCTTTAATCACATGACTACTACTTCCACTTCCACATACTGCTGCTGCGAGTCACAACAACAGCTAACCTTGCTGCTGTACCTCTTTGTGTTATTTTTTGTACGTTTTGTTCGTCTTTTATTTGGTTGTTGATGTATTAAAAATGAAGCTGGACTGTTTAGTTTTTCTTGTCTGCCTCGGAGTTGGCGCGATGGCGGGTAAATATTCCCGGGACATGAATGAGCCCAAGGCGAGTAGCAGTGATGAGAAAACTGTGGAATTCAGGATAGCAAAGCTCAACCAGGTGTGGGAGAAAGCTCAGAGGGTACGTACACAATTATAAAGTGAAATACCCCATTTCTACGGATTCTGCTTTGATGCCATCTTACACATAGCTACTGTGATTATGAACATTTTAATTACCACCTTCTTGGCCATAACATGTCTGAAAGGGCAAATTCGTTTTTTCCCTTTCACTCATGAAGTGAGCCGTTTAAAGCCTAAAGAATAACTTTAAGGTGTAGGAAAAAAATGTTTTCACATACATGATAACAATAAAAATAAAATGTATCAGGAAACAACTATAGTTTTAGTTTGCATTCACCACTTAACATGTTTTGCAGATGCAGTTGTCCCCAGGGCGACAGGCTGAGCTGCACAGTGACCTGAAGATCCAGGAGAAGGATGAGCTGCAGTGGAAGAAGCTCAAAGTTGAGGGAATGGATGAAAACGGGGAGAAAGAAGCACAGCTCCGGCGTAACTTTAATGGTAATGTTTTTCAGATAATACTTCTTTTTGCCACCCATAAAAGCATGACAATATTGTTTCTATATGAACTTAATCATGAGCAGTAATAAATAAAGAACACAATGAAAAACTATTTACTGAAACTGTCTAATTATATATTAAGTAAATTGCAGAATTATTAATCCAACTAGCAATTTGTCTTTAAAAACTAATTTTCAAAATGTTTTTATTAAATGTATTATTAATTGCTAAATTAATAAATCTATTGTCAAATTTAGTTTCAAATGTACGATAAAATAAACATTTTAAAAATATTTTAACAATTTTGCTTTAAATTTACAGTTTAGAAAATAAACTTGTAAACCACTCATTAATTTTACGTTTGAAATATAATTTAAATGTTCTTTTACTAAATGCTTTATTTTTGTTCAAAAAATTCTCCATACTAAAGCGTTTAAAAAATCACCTCAAATGCCACATGTACAGAGTGAATTAACACACTACCAAGTTTTGTTGATGTCTGGTAAATAATATCGAGTATCTTTCTGGGCTGTGTGCCGACCAGTTCTTAGAAATGGTGTATTTTTAGCATAATCTTGTTCTCCATATAGGACGTATTCATTCCCATATGCTGAGTTTGCATATCGTTTACACAAAGGATACAAGAGTATGCCATTTTTGCACTAATCGAATCCAAGGATGCTGGTTTGGTTTTAGTATAATTATAATTTTTCTACTCATATTAACCTACGTAACAAATCTGCTGTGCTGTATACACACAGTGCATACACTTTTAAATTGTTCTCTCTCTGTCACTTAAGGTCAATGCTATTGCCTTCATCTAATAATACTACACATATACAGAGAATGACTTTAGCACAATAAGCCTCAAGTTACAAATCTTTTACGTAGAAAAAGTCCTTCAGTCAGCGGGCCAAGGTTAATAAGTGACACAGAGGAGTTATTAACATTTAAATAGCGCTGAATCAGGTCCATAAAGAAAAGTTAGTCAGGCAGTTAGAAAGTCAGGAGGTTAAAACTCTTGAAAGAACTGTATTCCTTTAAATAGTGGTGCCATTTAAATATGCATTGCCAACAATTTCTGATTATGTTTTTCCCCCATTCCTCTGTAGTAAACATTGCTAAAGCTCATTAAATGTGTCTTGTTTTTGTTTTGTTGTGAGACTGTGGGTTGCTTTGGAGTTAATGGCCTGATGTTGAGTGCTTTATGCTGCACTAGCTTCTGTAGTTAATGCGGTTGTGATGTCTCTTTTGCACAGTGATTCTGGCCAAGTATGGGATGGACGGGAAACGGGACACTCGGACCATGGAGAGTAACTCCCTGAAGGACCACGACATCAAAGAGGGCGACCAATTTGACGATCCCAGACTCGACAAACTCTGGAATAAGGTGTGAGCTGTTTCATCCGAGGGAAAAGTGAAGGGGAGAAGAATTTTTTTTTTGGTTATAGGCAAAAAATATTAATAGATTTTGGATGTTATAGTTACATTTCATTCAACTTTAAAGGTCCGCTATGTAACTGTTCTGGTGCTTGTCTCTATGGAGATTTAATATTGCTTTTCCTGGAATGTTTAAACTTGTCTATGCTGCAATTATTCATGTACAACCTAATCTGACCTGTAACTACAGACTGTATATATAAATGGACATAGCTAACGTGCTAGCCGCCACAGTCCAAATAGGGATCATGGGCGCACTTCCTGCTCCATCGACTCCAATTCTTAAAACGCTCTACATGATCCTGGTATTTTTGTTTCACTATTTTGTATGTAAATCAAAATATGAACTTTGGTTGCTATGATAATCGTGGTCGGAATTCCTAATTTGGAACTTGGCTCCAAATTCGCCCCTATAACTGCTCTGGCCTCGATGAGCTTCATTTGACTGGAGCTGAACATAATGGGTGATTTCACACTCCCTTAGTCCACTTCTTTATACAGTCTATGCCTGTAACTTGGCCTGGTGGCATTCCCTACTTCCCTCCTTGGAGCTAGATAAGTTAAATGCCACACTGTGGAACATTCCAGACAAAGCAGTAACATCACCATAGAGACGAGCAGATGGCGGACCCTCCACCACAAAAGTTACATAGTACACCTTTAATTCTAAAGGCTTAAAGAGAATCTGTATTTTCTTCCTGCATAAATGTTATCAAAACAGTATCTAAATATAAATAAACAAATATAAATCCCGTATTTTCCGGACTATAAGTCGCTCCTGAGTATAAATCGCAAAAAATGCATAATAATGAAGAAAAAAACATATGATGGTAGACAAATGGTGTCCATAACTGAAACCCATGAATTAAGAATGCAACTGACAAACTGCAAATGGCATTAATTTATATTAAAAAAAAATGGTTACATCTTTCCTGCCACCAGAAGTATGATCACAGCATACATTCTTTTATCAGAGTAACCTGAATCTACTGCCCCCTAAAACACAATGAGTGCACATGAGTATTACATGTATTTATTGTTTCAAATAAATGTTATGTATTACCAACATGTTAAATATGGCTCTTTTTCATGACATGTTTCATAATTATATCTTCTGATCTTGAAAAATGTGCTTTTGTCCAGGCCCAGAGCTCAGGAAAATTTTCCAGTGAGGAGCTGCTGAGTCTAAAGAGAGAGTTTCAACATCACAAAGACAAAATCCACGAGTACAACATCCTTATGGACACTGTGAGCCGGACCGAAGGTGAGCCCTGTAACCACTGCATTTAAACACATTATTACAGGCCTATTTCTACTTCTGCTTTTTCATAGCTCCGGCTTTGTCAGATACCGACCATTGACTATTTTTGCTCTAAAAATGTATTTGTTTGAGGCATTTCCCTTTCTCTTCTTGTGCTGTCACTCACACACCACGAACTGTAAATTATTCACTTAAATTGGTGTGACAGCTGAGAAATACGGCATTTAGTGTTTTTCCAGTCTTCTCTGTACTTCTTAAGTTTGTCATACAGTTTTCAGAGCATGACACAGGTGCCAGAATTGGATCGCTCGTCCTGCTTAGTGCTGTGAGAGTGGCAGGTCTTGTCACATCTCGCTGAGCTGTGAGTTTGCGGTCATGCTGACAGACACGAGTAGACGCTGGGCAGATGTTCGCCGCCGCAACCTTTTTTGTCATGTGATGTTTTTGCCTTCAGAAGCAGCCGGTATTTTTCTGGTTGTCGAGTGGATTTAAAATTTAAGCCAATCTCATGTCACCTCGAGGGGCAGAGTCCGTGCACCGCTCCATCTTCTTCATTTCTTCTTTTCGGCTCTTCGTCTTTGATCCAAATGTCAGCTGTTCTTTGATTTGCTGTGGCTGTGTCCGACTGGCTTTTATCTCACAGCCCACTCCTTACCTTCTCATGCAGCCTAGGAAAACCACTGTCATGTTGTTATCTCCCAGGAGCTGTTTTACTTCAATAATGGAAGCAGCAAAACAAACAATACTTCTTTGACATAGGTACAATAGCAGTATTGGAGCACAATGCAAAAATGTAATTATTGAATAACATCAATGTACTATGAGATAACTTTCTTTTTCTCCTAATTTTCACAATCCTTGCTGGGGCAGGAATGTAATCTTTAGGGCCAGGATACACATTATATTGTGCCTATTGTACATATTTTACTAAACCCAGCTGTGAGACGAAGCCAGAGCACTCAGAGACCACCCAGCAAACATTTAACCCACAACCTCTTTTTTACCCTGAAGAATCTTAAAGATACACTCCGCAACTTTTCTGGGGGCCTGCCACCTGCCACTGTGGAACAGTGTAATTGCTTTGGAACACTGACAAAGCAATCTGCTGGGAGACCAAGTAGGTGGAAGACCCTCCATCAGGAAAGTTACATAGTGCACCTTTAAGTACTACTGCAGAGGTAATAATATACATCAGAAGGGCCCAGTAAAAATAAAATAACAGGATTGCTTTATGCTTGTTACTTTTTCTTTATGATACATTCCTTAATTGCATTTTTTGAAAGGGACCATGTACAATTGGAACATAAATATTGCTATTTGATGCATTGTACCAGTGATAGCCTTAGGCTAATTTGCATCTGTAAATCCGACTTAGCTGAAGTCCTTCTTTTCTGCCTTTCTTTTCTCTCCTCTTAAATTATGCCCTCTGCCTCTCACTGTCTGGCCTTGTCTCATTTTTTATGTCCCATTGATCTCATGCAATCCCTATAACCTGCTCTGACTCCTCCTCGCTGTCCTGACGTGAACCTTTTTATTTCTCCAGAGATCCATAAAAACGTGATCTCTCCACTTGAGGGCGACACCAAGGAGCATGTGCTGCATCAAAAACACACAGACCTGAAGAATAAGATGAAGGACCTGACCCAGGGCTTTGAGAGGCTCCGGAAGATCAGCCACGAAGGCTTCACCGACGACAGTGGTGAGGGCAAACGCATGGGGTCACCGCATACATCAGTTCACTATTTATATCAGCTAATGTGTTGTGTTCACATGACATCACTTTTTTCTAGAAAGCCCTATAGTTTAAAATTGATCTGGAGGACAGGTTAGAATTCTGTGGAGGAGTTTGCAGATGTTTTGAACTGGTTTATGGTTAGTATCTCTATATTTACTGGGCATATTCCCATGAAACACAAAGTTCAATATTTTCTTTTGTTATCAGTTGAAATTACTTTTTATCCAATCTTATGATCCACAAATGTTGAACCTTATCACTATTTGATTTCTTTTAAAAACAATAAATTTCTCTTAACGTCCTAAAGTGATATAGGCCTCTTCCCTCCATCTGAAATTATGTCATCATCAAATCATTAATGACTCATTCATGTTGATAAATTAAGTAATAGTGTGATCTTGAAACATATTTGTAAAAGGCATACAATTTCATACATGCACATAAAATGTTTTCTTTCTCTCTCCTTCTTTCTCTTCTCTTCTGATGCTATCCCTGTTTCCTTTTCACCTGATTGCTGCAGAGTTTCGAGAGCCTCGTGTGATCGAACTGTGGGAGGCTGCCAAGAGATCCAACCTCACCCAGGACGAGCTGGACTCTCTCAGGGTAATGCTCCTGCACCAGACACTTCCATTTACATTTTCTTTAAAGAGGAGACGAGTCTAAAGCACAGTGTAAACAGTGTATTTAAGTGAAGGGTGCTTAGTGGCAACAGTCTTATGTACTTATACAAAATTGCTCCATTTACATTTTTTTGGTTGGGAATGGCTATAATCGATGTGCATAAGACTATGTACAAGAAGGTTGCAAGAATCTTGATATATAGTACTTAATTGAAACACACTAACCTCCTGAGTAATGTGCAATTACCTACTACAATTACATCATATATTTAAAGCCATTCTTATACGATCTTGTTATGTATTTACTCTTTAATATGAGTGAATAAGCTGTACAAGTGAGGATCAGACATAGTTGTAATTTATGCATTGCCACTTATAAAGAAGTATTCCCTTCTCTCAGGCTGCTCCTTTCACCTTTTGTCCCATCAGTGGAGAATTGCAGTGAACAGCTCCATTTAAAATGCAATTTCTCAGCCATATACTCCGAGTAGATAGAATCAGGTGTTAGATGAAAAACATCTAGTCCCACTCATTTTGACATTTTCCATCTTGTTACCACTCAAAATAACAGTTATTGAACCAAACTAAATCCATATCTTTTCACACTTTCTAATACACTTTTCCGCGCCGTAAAAGGAGGAACTGCGGCATTTTGAGACGAAGGTGGAGAAGCACAACCATTACCAGGAGCAGCTGGAGTTGTCCCATCAGAAACTGCGACACGTAGAGAGTTTGGGAGACAAAGAGCACATCAAGAGGAACCAGGAAAAGTACAACACGCTCGCTGAGAAAACCAGAGAAATTGGCTACAAGGTGAGTGGAAACTATACAGTGTTTGGTGGAAGCACGGCCCTGTACAAGGCTCAGTAATGGGCTTTCTACATCTGGGCTGGACAGTCATGTAGTCTATGTTTTACGGGGTTATATAAATACATGCTCTCTATATCCAGTCTCGACTGAAATACTGCATGATCTTTACACTGTCTGGATCCTAAATTGAAAATGAACAAAGTAAGTTGATTAAGATACAGTTCACACTTGTTCTGGTTTGGTCCTGCTTTGATCTTGGTTTAGTCCAGATAGACACCTGTTTTGGTCCTGTTCTAAGATGTCCTGGTACAGTCCTGGTAAGGGTTCAGTTTCCAGGTTTAAATACAGACATAGTCCTGTTTTAGAAATTGATAAACAAAACTAACTATTGATCCATAAGGGAAATGATGATTCTTTATTGTGTTTGTAAATCCAATTATTTTGTCTTTGGTTTCAGATGAAGAAACACATGCAGGACTTGACCAACAAAATCTCTCAGCAAGGACTCCAGCACAATGAGCTGTGAGAGGCTCAGCTTGTGCTAAAATAATAATAATAATAATGCAGGCTACTGAAAAACTTTGACCAATCCACACGCTGCCTACAGTAGGTACTTCATTCCCCGTTCAGCTGCTGTAAACCATATGCACACCACGACATTTGTTTCTACTTTTCTAGAATTATCCCAAGTATTATTAATCAGAACAATGAATAAGTGTGATTGTAAAACAGATTTTATTAATGAAATTACCGGTATATAGATGGATTTTCTAAGATTTTAGTGAAATAACATGTCCGGTTCTCATGATTTTTGAAAGTGGTGTGTCAGGTGAATATTATATGGTGAAAGAACAAAAGACTTAATAGTTCAGTAAATTAAGCTTTTTTTATAGCATGTACATTATGTTTAACTATAGCTGGGTTTCAGATGACATCACAACATTTTATTGGCCAATAATATTTAATACAGACGGCTCTTGCTCCCCATCTGTTACTATGACATCACCAATTAATGAAAGCCCAAATGTCCATTGTCGTAAATTATTTCACTGTGTTTTTAAATACCACCAAATATTTGAATGTACCGTGCCTGCATCTGTACATATTTAGTACACTAACCCACAAATTATTGCCATCTTTCATTCCAAGCCCCACATTCCCATGTTTAAACCTTTGTATAGTCCTTGTTTATGGAGTGACAGTCTCTTGGTAAGGCCTTCAGAGAAATGAAGATGTAACAATTGTGCAGTGAATCGGTGTGGGAGGTCAGTGATGGTGCGTCGGTGGTGAATGACGCACCAGGGCTGAAATAATAATACTTTTCCCAGATTATTACTGACACATTAACACTAGGGCTGCCTGTCCTGTCAGCCTAAAACAGACAGCTCTGTGTGACTATGGCAGAAAATACCGCACTAGAAAGATATATCGCAAACAAATCAGAATTTACTGCAAATCGCAAATACTGCAATGTATAAATAACGAAATATCTTGTCTTTTTCCGCTAAAAATCTGCTAAGCCAATAGTTTAAATCTCATGAAATGCTTAACTTAAATGTTCCTTGATGAGTTTAGATGAGTCAGAAAAATTTTGAGATTTTTCAGTGATTTTTTTTTTTTTTTGTCAAATTATTATTTTTTTAATAGTTCAGCCATTACTCAAAAGGAGTTACTAAATTAAAAGAGGTACAGAAAAAGTGACACTATGAAATTGAAAAACCACAGCAGCTGTATTTTAATAAACAGTTTAAAAATATAGATAATTTATGTATTCATTTCAGTAATAAAAGCAAGCTTGGATTATATATACAAACTAAAACAGTTCTCTCTGTCATTTCAACTCCAATACAGTAGCAGCTTTCCATATATTCGAGTTATACAAGCACATAGATAGGTCAATAGTTTAAACATATAATTTTACCTGAATACACAATCATTTGTATAAATAAAACCAAGCTAGTATGTACACACAGGGATATTACAGTTCTTGTATTAATTTCAACTTTCAACACACACACACGCACCACTGTGAACCGCCTCCATAAAAATAAATTAGCGTTGGATATTTATTGGCCTATTTGTCTGGATGATTTCAAAACGGTGTGAAAAATGAGTCCGTAGAGTTTTATTCTTCACTTCCTGCCCCCTCCAGTTCAGCCGCAGACATCGATTATAGGCATGACTGATGCTACTATGTTGGAAACTACTCTCTCATTTCCTCCTCTGGCCGCACAGGTTTTGATAAATGTCGTTTTGCACCAAGGTATGACTCAATGTTTCTTATTTCAATCGAATGTTTTGATGTGGAGTGATGGCCGAGTAAGCGGGGACTCTTAACGTCAGTTGTAAGGTACCGGGGTCCGCCAAAGGGTCAGATTTGTGCCAACATTTGAGATGAACATGAACATATTTAGGGTTTATGATCTGAGGATGGTTATACTAGGTGAAAATTTCTCACAGCCAGGTAAAAGTAATATAGCCCAAAAGCAAGACTTGATGCAATATAAATGGATAATTTGCGCCGATCAGGACAACATGATCACTGACAGGTCAAATGGAAAGTGTAGTATCAGTTCTTATCAGTTAGGTATGAAAACAAACTAAACCTTGGTCTGAAAAAAGAATCTATTAAAATAAATTACTGAAAGACAATGAACCTCATTGGATTAAAAGGAAAAACTACGGTACTGACCTTATTCCGCTCTGCCCCAATGTTCATGTGACCAACAAGACAACACTGCACCGATTCTCTGGGAGGCTTTAAAATGGCTCTGTAGTCACTAATAGAACTTATTTGTTGTCAAGATCAGCAGCCCCATGCAAAATAATACAACCCCAATGACAATGGCGGCGCCCAGGGCAACTCACAGAATAAAGTGAATTGAATACATCTTTTCATCCTTGCACCTAAACTTTTAGTAATAGTTTAGTAATATTTTATGTTTTAGAAGTAGTACAAAAGTAGTTTGAGTTGAATATGTTTGACTATGGCCATCATGACTCAAAAAGAGTTGCAACATTTTTTATTTATTACCTTAATTAAATAACTGTGACTGTTGGGAGTTATCATGACCAGCTCCCTGGAATTTATGGTTTAAAGAAAAGTAAGTACAAAATTCATTGAAAGTCATTGATCAAGTCGGGTGTGAAGGCTCCGCTTTGTGAGTCAATTGTACAGTTATTGATACTGGACTTTTTTCTTTCATTTTGGGCTGAAAAAAATGCAAATGGTCATAATGTTTGGCCTGAGAGATGTTTGGTGAACTACCAGCAGCAAACGTTTTATACAAGCTTATCCTGAGAGAATACAAAAGACTGAAAGAGCTTATCAAGACGCATCATAGCCAACAAGAAACTACTGGTTTTCTATATTGAACAAACTGATAAGAATTGTGAGTGCTTTTGTTCTGAAGACACACTGAAGTTTAAGCTGCAGAGTGAGGATAGTATAAATAGGAATGGATGAGTCATGGAAGTCTCTGTACCACTCAGAGAAGTGGTGAGGCAGGAGGGGTCACTGTGGGGTCCCAGGTTCTCTGCTCTGAGTCAGTCTGTCCCACGGTCTCCTCCCTCCTCCCTGAACGGACTCCGCCCCTCTCTGAGCCGCCTCCAAGGCGCTGGGGTTGAGGTGGTCGATAGCACTGGTGGAGCCCTCTAGAGGTGGGGGAACTAAATCAAGAAAATTGACATGGTTTCACCTCACAGCACTGATAATATAAAGAAATGTCTGCTATTGATTGTTATAAAATTAATTGAATGCTTGAATTTGGAAATTTCAAATGCATTTCATTTTTACATTGTAATTGGCGTTTGTAAATAAATGTACAGTTATAATGGTCTCATTTTTATATAGCATTTCCACCTTCAAGACACTCAAAGCGCTTTACACACACATATACATACAGTGTAGGCAAGTGTCTTGCCCAAGGACACAACAGCACTATTCATCTGCTAACCTGTGGGTCAGTGGATCTGACTACTCTACCAATGATGTTTAGGTTAAGAGCGGGATTTGAACTGCCAACCTTTGGATCAGTGGACAAACACTCTACCGACTGAGCTACATAACTCCCTGTTTATTTTAAAACAATAATCAGTGAGTTCTGTGTTTAACATGTGGCTGTCTTGAATCAAAACTTTCTGACCATATTTGAAGAACTTTGCTGACAGTGGCATTGTTGTGAAAATGAAAGACAGTTTTAATACATATTTGTAAAGTAAATAACTAAACAGATAACATAACTGTAATATTACCTCTGTGAGCGAGTTGCAGATTGGGGATCGCAGCAGGACTGGAGCACAGGAGGTCTCTGTTAGCCAACATAGAGCTAAAGGGAAGGTTGACATAATGAACTGTGTTATGGAGGTACAGGCTGGGGTCCAGGGAGGTGGAGGCTTTACTGTCGGGTCGAAAAATACCTGAAAAAAAACAAAACAAAAAACATAAATGACATCATATATGCTACAAATATATTAAGCAGAAGTTTGGGAGCACTTCCGGGAGGTTCTGGTTTATTATAAGTCAAATCGGTCGGGTGCTATTTGGAGATGGTGCGGGGAATTCTTGTATTTCAAATAAAGGTTACTATTTGCCAAAGGTGGAAAACTAAGCAGGGACTCGAAGGCACTCCAATAACCTCTATTTGAAATGTGAACAATATATTGTTCAAGATACTGGTAATGCCAACCACAATCTAGTCAAATATCATTTTAATCAGTGGTGGAACATAACAAAGTAAACGTAGTAAAGAACTGTACGTAAGTAAAAATGTTAGGTATCTGTACTTTACTTAAATAATTAACTTTTATTTCACTAGATTTAAAAAATGTGGTGGGGTAGAAAGTATAGATATCTGTACTTTCAGATATCTGTACTTTCTACTTTTGAACTGGAGTGAAAAGTAAAAGTATTTTTTATTATTGGCTGAGACCTGCTGAAAAGGCTGGGGGTTTATTTTTAATACATTTTTAGTTTGGGCAAACAAAAATATATAAATAAAAAGAGCTAGTAAAAAAAATCTTAAATTGTTTCTGCTGAAAAAAATTCAGCACAAATCTTTATCAAAATCACTACATTTGAAGCTTTATTAGATCTCAAAATCTGCACAAAATACTTTTTACTCTTTAAGTACCTTTTTAAACGGGTACTTTAATACTTTTTTCATGTAATACTTTTAATTGGAGTATTTTTTGCTCTGGTATCTGTACTTTTTAGTAACAAAATTGAGTACTTTAGCCACCCCTGATATGAACAAACTAGATTCAGTTTCATCATCTGTTTTACTTGTTACTGAAAATTCCTGAATCCCCCAAACATCACAGCACATTAGATCATGCAATTTCTAACATGCACATAGACTGAGAAAAGTTTGGTCTAACTAGTTCTCTGGAGAAATCAGACTATAAACAGACAACGGTCACAGCTGAAGTTCTGAATGTAGTCGTAGAATGAGTTGTACTGAGTGAAAGATCCAAAGCTGGAGGTAGTTTTTAAGTTACAGGAATGGAAAGGATCGGGAATAAGTATATCATAGGAGCTGCTCATGCTAGATTTTTAGAAAAGGGGGGCTAATTTGTGTACCTGGACAAGATGGTATACACTGGAAGGAAAGTAAAGAAAGTAAAACCTAGAGAAGCACTATAATATAGATTTATGGCTGTAGGGAAGAGGACTTGAAGTTATTTGGTGGATCAGATGGTGCAGATAATTGTAAACAGTCAAAAGTAAACAAAATGCATGCCCAAATGACAAAACTAATTTAAAAATGCTGCATACATACTTACCACAGGCTGTTACGGGCCGGGTGGGCACAGCGAGAGGAGCAGGTGGTGGAGAAGAGGGCATAGAAAGTTTGAGTCGTGCCAACATATTGCCTAGAGCCCCATAGTTCTGTTCATCTGTCAAATATATAAATAGTCACAATTTGTACAAACACTGCAATGAATCATTAGGAAAACAAACCTGGTTTAGATGTGTGTGTGGTTCGCTCTGGTGCTGACTTCTCAACCTGCAAAATCGTTCATAAAGTCAATTTTTATACCTATTTCATGCTCCTGTGCATTGGAAATACTAGCCCCCCCAGAGAGCTCAGAGGTGCAGACCACCTGCCCTTCATGAAGTAATACAGGCAGAAAACTCACCTTTTTAGAGGATGTGTTTCCGACGGCGCGCCACTGCTCCGGGGTGATGTAATTGTCCGAAGCGTGACCACACTGGTGAGGAGAGAGGAGAGGTCACAACAGGTTAAGTATTCAGCACTTCACTAACATTTACACAGATGTTTGTACTGAAAAATATGAACAAATTGCAGAGTGCCTACAGCAGCAATCCAATTATGCTCTACAGTGTAAGTTATTCTAGTTATCTCAAAATAAAACTCAAAATAATAATATAACATACGCATGAAATACTGCAACTAATACTACTTCAAATACTAGCATGGCATTCAAGAGCCTTGTGGCGCTGTTATTTTGTTATCGACTGATCTGCAAATTATTATTTCAGTCCGTCAAATAGTTGTTTGTATTGCGAAAGGCTTTTGAAATGAGATTTTTACAAAATTTGACTGAGATGACGCTTAAGTGATGATATTCACATATTTACTCTTGTCTGAGTCATAAAACTTCTACTCTCAGCACATGGCATGTTTTGGACTAACGCTCGCTATTTGTTCACAATAACACCATACTTATTTTACTTGTTCTGCATTTTTTATTCTAGTTTTCACAGTTGTGCATCACTTGGTCACCTTTGGTAGTTGTAAAGCACTATAGAAATAAAATCTGATTGATTGTGTCTTTGTAACGCTGCCAAATCCTTTTTAAGTGGGTATTTCTAAACATCTAAACAAGCCAAAACAATGCAGGCTTAGAATTATGAACCTATTTTGTTTGTGTCTCTGGTTAATATAAGAACCTAACATAGCCAGTAAAACTCAGCTTTCTCCCCATTATCTGAGGCGATGGGTGAATTTTAGGACATGATCTGCTGACCCAGGGACCGGACTCGTGCTTTGACAGGAGACAAGAATTTCAGTCTGTTGCATCATTTTTTTCTCATTAACACTCACTTGTATTTGTGGCCTCTACAGCATTACAAATAGTAGTAGCAGTAGTAGCAGTGGTAGTAGTAGTAGCAGTAGTAGTAGTAGCAGTAGTAGTAGTAGTAGTAGTAGTAATAATAGTAGTAGTAGTAGTAGTAGAAGAAGCAGCATAATAGTAGCAGCACTACTATAATGACAGTAATGGTAGTGAATCTAATTTCTCTGTACTACAAAATACAAAAACAACATACTGAACTGTTGAAACAATTAAAATCTGTGCTGCTCTTATGTCTGTGCAATTAATCAAATTTTAATTGGATTTTAATCATTCCTAATCGTCAATGATCAACTTGAATCTTTTCAATCAAGAGCTAATCCTAAAAGCAGGTGGTCTGCAGTGTTCAGACTCTGAAGGAAGAAACTTGAGTATTTTTTGTGTTAAAAGGCAATGAGTTGAAGTCTGCCTTGTTTAAGCTCAGGAAATAATGACAGACATTCTTATTTGCATTAATAGGACAAAATAAAATTGAATTCAAAATTGTGTTTGCTCAATCATCGATAATTTTTTGTCCAATCGCCCTGCTCTATATTCTTAATTTCTATTTTTGTAGAAACAATGTGGACATTAGGTCTGTCATGATAATGACTATATCGACTTATCTTTGAATACACGAAAACTGGAACAAAATTTTTTGGGGTCAATATTCATCGTGTGTACATTTTCTTTGCACTACTGGGAAATTTTGGGTTATTTTCTGGCTATATGATGAAATTTATTCCATATAAGGTTTAATAAATAACTTCTATAACTCATTATAAATACAAACTAAGTACTAAAGTGTTTCATTCTGCTGTTTATTTATTGCAGCTCATGATTTTTTTTACAATATTGTAGATTTAGAATAATTTTTGTGGGTTAAATCTGCTGTCAATGGCATAAATTAGTTCCAGTATTATCGTTTATCGTATTTTCTCCATCAGTATATCGCATATCAAAATATGTTATCGTGACAGGCCTAGTGGATATAACAGACCCTTCACCATCATTCACAACATATCAGAAACTCAATAAGGACCAGTTCACACATGCAATTCCAAGGCTTTTGAGCATTAAAACAGTCCTCAGTGAAGACTTTGACTCATGTTAATAGCATTTCTCTTGTATCTATGTTTTAGAGGCAGGTCACACACTGAGCTGGGAGCCAATCAGATTTGCTGTCAGCACTTTACTCTAAGTATCTGATTATGGCCAATGATCTGAAGATAATAACTAATTTTAAGTTTTAAGTGTCTGTGTGAAAAGTTAAAAGTTGCATTCTCACTATTTGTACTTATCAAGGGCACTGCATGAAATTGTTCTGCTTCTCTACTTTCAGTTTTCAAAAAATAGTCTAAATTAGCATTTTGTTAGACTCCACAGTTACCCAGCCTAGTTATACTGATAAATAACACGTCACGCTGTATTGTGAAAAGCTAGATAATTGTTGCATGGCTTATTAGGGCAAAACAAACACTGCAATAAAAATGATGGGGTAAAAGTTACAATGGCAAACACACAGAATGACCTTGGTACTATGTCTAATTATGTATAATAACTTGGTATAAGACTGGGTATTATTATAACATTAGCAGGCTGCATTTACACATTATAGTCTGGGTTTGAGCCCAGTTTAGTTCTGGTAGTTCTAGTCCTGGTTTAGTTCTGGTAGTTCTAGTCCTGGTTTAGTTCTGGTAGTTCTAGTCCTGGTTTAGTTCTGGTAGTCCTAGCCGTGGTTTAGTCCTAGTTTAGTCCTAATTTTAATATGGACTACATACAAGAGATCAGTTTCAGTCAAGATTTAGTCCAAAATTCTCTAGTCTCTAGTGTACTTGTTAGATGACCAAACTGTCATATTAATTTAGAGGCAAACACACAGAATAGTCAAATGAACTTGGTATTCTGTAAGAACTCTAACGTTGCCCAAATAGTAGTGAAAAAGTAAGGGATTTTAATGTTTAATGTGGGCCCCTTGCCTGCCTGTGGACTTAAGCAAGCTTATTACAACAGATAAGTAGAGCTCATTTATTGGGGCAAAAAACTGTGAAGAGTTTAATAAGAGCAAGGACATTAGAGTCTTTGGGGTAAGGTTAAGGCTGGTGTGATTCGCTAATCATCTGCAAATACGCTTGCTCCACTGTTCCACTGTGAGCTGAATATTAAAAGCAAATTGTAGTAAAAGTTCCAGGAAAGATAGAAAGTAATAGTTCAGCAATAAAAATATGAAAAAGTTAAGTGGGCTCCAATCATAGACTTTCTCAAATAGGACACTTACGCCTTAACATTTCTTTGATCTGTTTTGGAGTTTTTTTGTATTGTAATTATGCAACGACATTCTATTGATGTGAACTGCCTATTTATCTGTGGCAATAAAAGTTAACAAAGAAAAGAAAATGTGTTCATAATGTTGCATTTTAGGACGATAATGTACTTCTTAAGCCACTCTCTACAGGATGACGTATTTGTTTTGTTAATTGAGTGTTTTACCTGTGTTTTTCCCTTGAATAAGAAAGCCGGAACTGACTGTGGTCTATTTGTAGACTGTCGCTCACTGCCCCCTGATTTGGAGCGCTGTTTTATAACTTTTGGTGGGCCTCCGATCCACCAAAAATCCTCAGTATTTGAACTGTCCCGGCCCGGTTCAGAGGGGGTGTTAGGGGTGGGGGTGTCCCGAAGAGAGAGCAGGCTTCTAGGGGTGTCATAGTGTAGTTTTAGCATGCTAGGTATATGGTATTCATCACTGTGTCTCTGTGATATATGAGTGCTACACCTGGAGGAGGGGCAGGTGGAGGGGATGGAGTCTGGGACAGGTGTGACAGGGGTGGGCGGGGCCTCTGTGGGAGGAGGGGGCGGCGTGAGAGGTGCAGCAGCTAAAGGTTGAGGCAAAGCTAAACTGGGCACAGATCCAAACTCCTCCGCTCCTTGGGCAACGGCAGCATCCAGACTTCCTGTATATGACGAGAAGCTGCCTGATGATTGGCTGCTCGTTGCGATGCCGATCCCACTGTCCAATGAGCTTTGCCGCCCGCTGTCATGGAGACCACGAGAGTGAAGCTGAGCCGAAGATGGGCGTGGCCCTGCATTTCCTGTTGCCGCAGCGTACAAACGGTCATCTGAAGCCGTCAGTGCTTTCAGTGTAGAACTACTGGATGCTGTATCAATGGAAGAGTGAAGCCTGGATATGGACTCGGGCCAAAAGGGAAGTCTTGGTCCGTAGCTGGCCTCTGATTGGCTGGAGGAGGAGCTGGAGATACTGCTGTGGTCATCTCCAGCAACAGATGTGCTACAGCTAAAAGTGGAAGCTAAAAAAGACGTTAAAAATGTATTACCAGAGATTTATTACCAAAGAAGCAAGGACACATGAGCCACCAGTACAATAAAAATGCTGTATACACAATGCTGGAGGACGAATATGCAAATCAGGTCTTTAATTCGCTTCAGGTGCAAAATGCTACAACCTTTAGAAAGTCATTTTCAATTAACGACTCTAATCTGTTATGGATCAAGTCTCGGGCAAATTTAACTACACAGGGCATAATTCATAGAAGATTTGGTGTCAGCAAGTTAAGCTACTAAGACTCCTGATGTGGGACTACACTAACAAGCCTAAAATAAACAGTACTGCCCCATCTAGTGTTCCAGCTGCCTTCTGCTGCAATGCTTTTCTGTTAAAGGTGCACTATGTACCTTTCTGAAAATGGCTCCACCACCTGCTTGTCTCCTTGGAGATGCTAATGCTTGCCTACTTTCCACAGTATGGCATTAAACTTATCTTTATTATTTATCATTTATGCAAATGTAGGTGTTTTTAAAGCTGAAAAAACATTGAAAAACATGCAATCGTACTGTGAGCGGACCTGCCTCTCCCCAGATCTGACCTGTAACATGATCAGACGGCGTCTCCTGCTTGTCTCCAGAGAGATAGGTGAGTTTAATGCCATACCGTGGAACATTCCAAACAAAACAATCACATCTCTATGAATGCAAGCTCCTCCACAAGTTACACAGTGTACCTTTAAAACTGGCTGTGTACTGCTGTTGTTTACCTGAGCTGCTGGCCAGGCTGCAGTTGGACAACCTGCTCAGTCTCTTCTCCAGATCTGATGTTTCCTGGAGGATCCGTTCTTCTGTCGAAACTGGATTAACATCGGCTTTATTCCAAAAGAAGAAGCAAACATTTTGTTTTCAATATAGTTTCTACAATTACTTTTGCAACTTTTTAACTGACACAAGAGCATAGTTTGTCTTAATCTTAACCCTGCAATCACATTTACTTCCGAAATATAGCCCCTCTACTGCAGTGAACAGATGTAGAATTTGTAAAGCATAGGAATATATAATTTGAAATAGTGTTTATCATATTATTTTTGAAACTAAAATATATCTTCATCAGTGTGACAGTTACATTGACAAGCTGTCAGACTTCAGCCACAAGGGGTCAGAGCAGACGTTATTTTCTTTCTCAACACTGGAGATATGAAGAGGGTAGCATCAGGGAGGGCATCTAATAAAGGCTACAGTTCACATATGTTCTGGTTTAGTCTGTGTTTAAGCCCGGTTTAGTCCTGGTGAAGGCTTGGTTTGGTCCTGTTCTAGTCTTGGTTTAGTCCCAGTTTAGTCCTAATTTTAATGAGAAGTGCATGTGTGAACAAAATCCTCCTGGCAACTATGAGGTACGTGGGTACGTGGGTCACTCAAAATGGAGCGGAAAATATGTGTATGTTTATCTTACAATGTTCAAATATCCTTGAACTAACTTGCAAATTTCTTTATGGCAATTTACAACTTCGAAGTTTATTAATGCCAGAATTTGAACAAAAAAAACAGCCCTAATTTTCACATTTAGAGCAAATTAATAATACTCTTAGCAGGAAGAGTGTGAGGGGAGGGCAGTGGGTCGGTGTGTGTAAGTGTCAACGATCTGAGCCAGAATCTGGGCACCGGCTAATGCTAACACGTGGTGCCAACTTTCTTCACTACGCTATGTGAACTGTCAGCTAACGTTGCTACTTGGTGCTAATTATAGTAGCTTCACAGCAGCAGTGTGTCGAGGGGTGACACAGGGCCCCATAGCCTTCTCCAGCTTAGGCTCTAGGACAGTGTTTACATGCATACTAACACTGACTTTAGGAATTAAAATTTCATGTTTCCATATGTGAAATTATTACTTAAAATACTTTAGACATAGACCAATATATCGAATTGGCTATCGGCCTTAAATCTCCAGCAGAGGCCGATATTTTGTTTTGGCCGACCTGCTGCCAAAAGAACACACATAAACTTAATTTGAACATTTTAGTGCGAAGAAATAGCTGCACTGTTGTAACTATAACTGTAACTGTTTGTGGTAAAAAAAAAAGGGTTGTGGATGAGTTTGTAGCAAATTTGAGTAAATTTAAAATACATAAATTGACCCAAAAATATCAGCAGAGCTTATGGGGTGCTTTGGATTCTAAATAATCGGTATTGGCATCGGCCATGAAAAAAAAAAACATATTGGTCGATCTCTATTGCACATTCATATTTCTTCAAGTGCAGCAAACTAAATATGTTGACATTCAAAGTAATAGTAAATATGTATCAGTTGTATGCATTAATGCACTGACATATGAACAAACTAATATAAGAATCACATTTCATGTTTGTACAGATCTAAACTACAGGTTTGTAGTTTTTGTGCAGAATATGAAGGCTATTTTGTTGTTTGTGGAGGAAATGGTACTTCAAAAACTGCAACCTTTGCGATTTGCTCCTTATGTCCATTCAAATTGGGATTTCTATTCTTGCAGCCCTATTTCATATCTATTACATTTTTTCCCCAGTATTGATCAATATTGATATATGTTCAATTGAGTGTCCAGCTTTGAAGTTTTATTATCGATTAGTGGGTATTTTTATTTGTATTTATTTTTTGACCCCAAGTACTAGTTACTTGTATTTCTCTTTGCCCCCTCTTATATATTTACCCCCACACAGCAGTCCCATATAGTACAACAAAATATTAGGCATTCTTTAGGGAGCTGTCACTTCCTCCTGGTCATCTACACTAGTTTGCCTCAGTTCACCTGTCACTCGTCCTTCTGTCTACATGTTTATGCTTTTCGGATGCCAGTTAAATTTGTTTTATGTTACAACAGTCACAAGTCACAGACAAAGCCCTGACCCCACAGTCCAGCTCTGACCCCAGGGACAAAGAGCACGAGCTGTCTCCGTGACACCAAACATGTTTCGCTATAGCAACAAGCCACTTCTAGTCTTTAAGTCATTCAGTCACGCAACACAGAGCTCTTGGGCATGTTTAAGTTAATTTTAGACAGAAATATATATTTTCAGGGGGTGTAAAGGTCAAAGGTTGTTGATTTTATGGGCAGTTGTGATTTTACCTGGATTGGGAGGACGTAAACCTTGTGGGGTCCGATTCAGACCGATGCCTCTCACGATACAGTCGACCAGGAGACTGATCTGCTCCCCTTCTGAGCACGACAGGTAGAACACTCCGGCCCCTAGGGGGAAATGACATAAAATATTAACAATAATTCATGTGCCATTTGTTTATTTACTATTCTAATATTGACTGATTTAAGCTTTAACATTTTCCAAATACTTCATTTGAAGTATATATATATATATATATATACACACACACACACACACAGACACACACACACACACACACAGACACACACACACACACACCAGCTCAAAGCTGGTTATTTCCTGAATTGTTATTGGTTATTTCCTGAATTGTTTTAATCTTTGTCTGGACTGGTCTGAACATTATCATATGGTAATGTTACCACCAGTATAGATCCTTTTCCTCAGGGTTCATGGCGCTTTTGCTTTCTCACAAACCAGTATTCTTTTATTCAACACCTGTATCACTGCAAACATAATTTCTTTTACCAGAAAAGGATAAAAGCGGTATTTGTGCAAAATGGTACGTTGCCCCACCCTACGTGAATAAATAAACGTAAGATTAAAGCTTGAGGTTGTATAACAGGTTTGAAAATGAAAAACATTTGCCTGAATAGTATTTTGAGGTCAGATGAGGTGCGGTTCACAAGGCTGTAAAAACTGCTTTTGAGTGAGCAGTTAGCATTTCTGTATTAAGGTTACAAGCATTCAGAGTATTCTGTGCTCTCATCACAGAAAGCCATGATCGTCAAGATACATCAAACCTGCATAAGTGTTTAAATACTAATGAAGTAACTACTTACATTTACAACATGTCAGTGAGATAAGGGTGATTGCAGTACACATGTATTTGTTGTCCTTGTTCTAATCCATGATCAACGAAGAAGGCTGAGTCAGGAACAGAGGTGGGCCATTGAATTATCAAAATATTATTAATGTTAATGTTTATTATATTAATTTGCATATTGGGTATATTGTTTATAATCAAAATGAAATACACCTATAATCTGCCAAATAAGGATAAGTGATATCTTTAGGGTCATTTTACAGTTCTTTCACATCTGTCTGGTAGTTTAATTGAAATACACATTTCTGATGCGTTATCTGAATAGATACTGCAAAAATATGAAGATATACATTTTTACTGGATACTGCAAAAAAATATCGAGGCGCCATCCCTACTCAGGAAAAGCATCTGGTGTAAAATCCGATACCAAATACAAAAAACATCTTATAATAATTGCTGTGAAGATGGAAAACTGACACTAGAAAAGCAAATGACTACACCAACACAGCAAATAAACCAATAAACACTCATCTGAACAAGCACACATACTGGAAAAAAAACCAAACTTAAATAGGGCAAAATTGGACCTTTCCTGAATAGTTTTAGGACCTATATCAGAGTGTTTTTATTTATCATTGTCCTATCCAATCGGTATTGAATATAGACCCTTTTCTTTAGTATCAAAATGGAGGTTCACATTTTACTATCATGACACTGGCAGATACAGTGTCATGTTGTCTGCTAGTTGCCTGACCTCATTACACTTTTACACTAATACTAATTTTAGTCACAACTAATCGCCCTTGAGCCAAATGTTGGCTACTGTCTTGGTGAAACTTCATCCTTATTTGGCAAAGATTTGTGAATTCCAATAGTTCCAAAATTTGATCCAAAAGACTCTGGTCAGGTTTACTACAGCTGGCACAAACTGATATTCAGCTAACTCAGAAACATCAAGAGCATATTTCCTTTTTACAGCGCATGGAAAGTTGCTGATGTATTCAAAATAGCTTTTAGGGAGATCAGAGGAGTTGACAGCCATCCAAACAGTCCAGTGGATCCTTATTACGGTGTCTGCACGTGTCCCTCTGTGTGTGGGTCTGATAATCCTCCAAATATCTGACCCACTACGGCACAGGCCTTGATCCAAACAGAATGTGACCCCATTTTTTACACTGAATGAAAGCGAATGCACTGACTTTGTACTGATGTTCACAATTGAGTATTGTTGTTTTTCAAGGTTTTCTGGGAAATAGAAAAAGAATTGCCTTAATCGAGAAACTGACTTAGGTAGTTTATGTTTATTTGGTTGTAAAAAATCTTTCTGATTGGCCGAGGACACAGCCAATGCACAGATGCTGCACAGTCTGCAAAGTAGATGGAGACTAAATGAGGCTGGCGATAGGCTTTTGAAAATCTCCCATGAACAAATAAGTGGCTATAGGATGTGGTCATGGAGCTTATGTCAGAATTAACTGTATGGATAGAATTAAAGGATTTGCAGGGTCACTTTGGATTAAGCTTGTTGTTACTGTATCATCCAATTGTCCACAGTAAAGGAAAGTGTACCACTCCAAAATGTATATTGCGCATAATGATGGGGTCACATACAGTGTGCTCTCTGTATCAGTCCCAGGCCTAAATAAATGGAATAGTTTGCATTGACAAAACCTGAACTAAATCATTGGAGCAGATGATTTTCTATGGTGACCTCTCCAGAGAATATTCAAGGGTTATGTTGTAAATAGTAATGTATATGCCTACAGAATGTCAGCCTGGGTAAATGAATCTGAATGTTCCACTTGTGTAAGAACAGGAATGTGTTCCCATATGCTCAAAATACAAACAAACATGTACAAACGTAAACCTACACTCACGGTTCAGTCATGCAAGAAACGCAAGCAGACATCTTATTTGTGCAACTCCTCCCTCTAATGGAAG